>CAUYLG010065798.1:0-80585 GCA_963573385.1 Cacajao melanocephalus
GCCAGTTAGAATGGCAATCATTAAAAAATCTGGGGACAGCAGATGCTGGAGAGGATGTGGAGAAATAGGAACACTTTTACACTGTTGATAGGAGTGTAAATTAGTTCAACCATTGTGGAAGACAGTGTGGTGATTCCTCAAAGAACTAGAACTAGAAATATCATATAACCCAGCAATCCCATTGCTTGGTATATACCCAAAGGATTATAAATCACTCTTCTCTAAAGACACATGCACACGTATGTTTATTGTGGCACTGTTCACAGTAACAAAGACTTGGAACTAACCCAAATGCCCATCAATGACAGAGTGGATAACGAAAATGTGGCACATATACAACATGGAATACTTTGCAGCAATAGAAAAGGATGAGTTCATGTTCTTCGTAGGGACATGGATGAAGCTGGAAACCATAATTCTCAGCAAACTAGCACAAGAACAGAAAACAAAACACCACATGTTCTCACTCATAAGTGAAAGCTGAACAATGAGAACACATGGACACAGAGAGGGAAACATCACACACTGTGGCCTGCTGAGGGGTGGGGGCTAGGGGAAGGATAGTATTAAGAGAAATATCCAAGGTAGATGATGGGTTGATAGGTACAGCACACCACCATGGCATATGTATACCTATGTAACAAACCTGCATGTACTGCACATGTACCCCAGAATTTAAAAGTATAAATTGACCTGGCATTTCTATAGGAGTTGGAATAGTGTCTTTTCTTACGAACAAAACTGAGGTATTGGGTAGTTTTCAGAAGAGTTTGCTTCAGTAGTGGTAAGTAATTAACCCTCGACCAAATATGACTCTGGTTTCACCTAACAAATCTTAAAAGCAAATCCTGAAAAAAATCAAACTATTTCCAAATAACTTAACTGTGTTCCAGACCAAAGCTTGAAAATATTTAGAGGAACACCAAAGTTTTCAGCCCCCATTAAGGTAAAATTCACAATGTTCGCCATCTAATAAAAAATTATCAGACATACAAAGAAACAGAAAAATACAACCTATAATGAGAAGAAAAAAACAATCACTGGAAACTGACATAGATATTAGAATGGACAGATAAAGATATTAAACAGTTGTTAGAATCATATTTCATATGTTCAAAAATTTTATTAGAGACATCAGAGACTTTAAAATGAACAATATCAAACTTTTGGAGATGTAAACTAAAGTGTCTGAGATGAAAAATACACTGCATGGGATTTATGGCACATAAAATGCTGCAAAATAAAAGATTATTGAACTTGAAAACATAGAAAGTTTTCAAAATGACACATAAAAATAAATAATTTTTAAAAATGAACTGAAGACAAAAAATATTGGAAGAAATAATGACTAAAATATTTCAACTTCAGTGAAAAGTAGAAACCCACAAAACCAAGAGGTTCAATAAATCCCACACACAACCAACATTAAGAAAACTTCACTGCAGCATATCAAAATCAAATTGCACAAAACCAGTTTTAAAGAGAAAATCCTAACAGTGACCAGAGAAAAAAATCAGACATGTTACTACAGATAAACAAAGATAAGGATGTCAGTAGATTTCTTATGAGAAACTATTACTGAGAATTCAGTGGAGTAATATCTTTAAAGCAGGGAAAAGGACTAACCCAAACAATCAGGCACAGTAAAGATATTTTTCAAAAAGAAAGCAACTACAGGCTTTTTTAGACATATAACAGCTGAAAGACTTACAGTAAAAGAAATAGTAAAGATTATAATTCAGGCAGAAGGAAATAATTCTAGTTGGAAATATGCATCTACACAAAAGAAGGAAGAACAGCTGAAATAGTAACTACATGAGTAAATCCATTAAGATTTTGTTCATAATGTTTAATTCTCATAAAAATAATACACTGTTAATTCAAAATAATAAGGTGTTATGTGAGGATTATAACGTGTGAAAATAAAATATATGACAAAATACCACAAAGGCCAGGGTGGGAGAAGCACCCTCTTGAAAGGTTCTTACACTATATGTGAAGTGATATGTGAAGGTAAGCTACACTAACTCAGAGGGTATCATGTAAGCCCTAAATCAATTACCAAATTAACAAAAGAAAGAAGTTGTAGCTAATAACCCAAAAAAAAGAAGAAAAAGTCATTAAAAATGGGTATTAAAAAAGGCTTAAAAAAAAAAAAAAACAGAAAACAACAAAGGCAGAGAATTTGTGCTAGTTTGCTGAGAATTATGGTTTCCAGCTTCATCCATGTCCCTACAAAGAACATGAACTCATCCTTTTCTATTGCTGCAAAGTATTCCATGTTGTGTATGTGCCACATTTTCGTTATTCACTCTGTCATTGATGGGCATTTGGGTTGGTTCCAAGTCTTTGTTATTGTGAACAGTGCCACAATAAACATACGTGTGCATGTGTCTTTAGAGAAAGAAAAGAAGAGCAAAGAGCAGATAGGAGAAATAGAAGAACTAGAAACTGCATACCGATTGTGGTGATGTCTTCATACATATAAACCTGTTAAAATTTATCAAAGTATGTATTTTAAATATGTGCAATACATTGTATTTATGTGTCAATGAAATTGTTGGAAGAAAACTAATCGGTAAGTTATTTTCACTATGGACATCTCTTTATACATCAGTTAGGAAGGAAATTATGACGAGTTGAATTGTGCTCCCTCTCCAAAATTCATAGGTTGAAATCCTTACCTCTAGTATCTCAGAATATTTGGAGATAGAGTCTTTACAGAGATAATCAAGTTTGAATTATGTTATTAGAGTGAGCCCTAATCCAATTAATCCAATATGATTGATGTTCTTAGAAAAGAGGAACTTAGGATATAAGCACCACCTTAATTTGTTCTGCGATAACAAAACAAAATAGACTAAGCTTAAACAACAGAACTTTTTTTTTCCTTTTTCTGAGACAGAGTGTCACTCTGTTGTCCAGCCTGGAGTGCGACTGCATGATCATAGCTCACTGCAGCCCCAACCACCCAGGCTGAAGCCATCATCACACCTCAGTCTCCCAAGGAGCTGACACTACAGGCATGTGCCACCATGCCTGGCTGCTTTTTTTCTTGTTTTTCATTGCCTGGCTACTTTTTAAGTTTTTTCTAGAGACAGGGTCTCTCTATGTTGCTCAGGCTGTTCTTAAACTCCTGGGCTCAAGTGATCATCCCACCTTGGCCTCACAAAGTGTTAGGATTTCAAGCATGAACTACCATGCCTGGCCCAGAAATTTACTTCTTAAGGTTCTGGAGGCTGAGAAAGCCAAGATTAAGGTGCTAGCAAGGTAGCTTCATTCTGAGGCTTCATTTCTTGGCTTATACATGGCTGCCATCTTACTGTGTGCTCACATGACTTCATTATGTACATGTGAGAGAGCAAGCTCCAGGGTGTCTTTTCTTATAAGGGCACTTATCCCATCAGACGAAAGCCCCACCCTCAAGACCTCCCAAAAGCCTCATCTCCAAATACCTTCCAATTGGAGATTAGGTCTTCAACATATGATTAGGTCTTCAACATATGAATTTTGGGGAGTGGGGGATACAAGCATTCAGTCCCTATGAACACACCTAGGGAGAATACGTGAACATGTGTTCATCTGCAAGCCAAGGAGAGAGGTCTGAACAGCCTTCAGAAGGATTTCTTCTGCCAACACCTTGATTTTTGAACTTTTCACCTCCAGAACTGTGAGACAATAAAATTTGTGATGTTTAAGTTTTTATGATACTTTGTACAGAAGCTTTATAAAAATAATACATAAATGTAACTGATAAGAAAACTTTACTGAATCATCAGGAATCTAGAGATATTACACAATACATAACTTCTTCAATTCTTAGTAAAAACAAAGACATTCCTGGTCCAGCCATATTCAAAGTAGCTTCTACTACAGCAAGAAGTCTTCTAGTACTCAACTCTAATAGGGAAAAGATCAACCTTGAAAGATGTTGCTCTTTTCTTTCATCCTTAAAGGAAGATAATTTGATTCTTTATTCCTTATTCACATCTAAAGAACCCACAAAAAAAACCTGCTATAATATATAATTGTAAACATTAGTATTAATACAGACATTCACATATGGTGAAAGTTCTATAAAACCTTTATATCCCTTTAAAATTCCCATTTCTAAATTAAAAATAACAAATACAACTTTTAAAAATCTAAGGCAACCGTACGTGTACACCATATTTTAAACCAATTAAACTTAACATGTAATATACAGTTACTATCTAAAGACTTAAAGACTATCAACTGACTGAAATTACCTATATAAGATTAAATAGCTGTCTATTTTCCAAAAATGTGCTGCCTAAGACTTAACTCTAGCAAGCCCAGAAAAATTACAGTGCTATCCTCCAGATAAGACTCAGATATTTGTTTTCTAAAAGCTGATTGGAGTGTTGTATTGTATGCCATAACCAAGCCCTTTGGTGAAGAAACACCTTCTTGTTTACATTTTTTCCTTGTTTAAGAAAATTGTGCTTCTCACTAATATTCAAAGGCCCTCAAACAGTATACCTTGTAGTAGAAAGTAGGTATGTAGAAGCTCTTGGGAAAAGTCCAGATTGTACCCCACCCCCACCAAAAAAAGGAAAGCGATATCATGAGAAATATTTTACATTAGTATGGCCTTTCATACATATATACATAGTAGGCACTGTCTTTTTAAAAAATCTTTCATTATAAAATTTATATGAAGGAAGGGTATCTTATTTCAAACCAAATGAGTTGAATGAGAACAAACAACTTCCTTCTTTAATAGTATCTGATATTTAGTTTGTACCTGACATAACCCTTTCAAATACATTATGTCATTTGGTTTTACAACAAACCTTATGAGATAAGTATGTTTAAGTCAAATTTATAGAAAGAATAATAAACTCAGAAAGATTATACAGCTGGTAAGATCACCTACCTAGGAAATGACAAAGTTAGACTCAAACTCAGGTTTCTAATTTCACATCCTGTGCCTTTCATTTTCCTTTCAGGCCATACGGAAGCCTATCTCTCACACCACATCTTTCAGGGTAGTTTGTCAACTGGGTTTATGTTACAATAAAATATAACTTTCCTGCATAATCCCTTGATCTTGAATTGTTGCAATTGATCAAGGCCTGTTTGTTGCCTGAGTATAAATGGAGGCAAATAATATACTTTGATCTCATTACACAGGATCTGCTTCCAAGTATGTTGCACATACTTGCTAAATATCATCTAATATTAAAGTGGCAGAAAAAGATTTTATTCCATTTATTTATTTATTTGCTCAGCTAGAATGGCCAAGAAGAAGCACACACAAATTATAGTTGAATTTGTATTTATAAATGTTATCACCAAGAAATTGTTAGACTTGATGTTATCATTTCTATAATTACAGAAGAAATATCCATTCCACTGGAAGTTACCACAATATGAGGGTAATTGCTATGCCATTACAGAATAGTTGCATGATATGGTTACTCTTGTCATTCAAACTATAAATTATGTACTAAATGTAATATAATTTATAATGAAAAACTTAACATGGCTTAAAGTAGCTACTGAACCAAGTAGAGTTCTGTGGTTGTTGTAATTATATAATTATTTAAGCCTCACAAACTTAGAAATTACAAAGTACTTATGAAAAGCATTACCACAAGAAGCTAAATGGAACTTAAAATAGTTACCAACCTAATTTGGGTGATGTTTTTTTTTTGTTGTTGGGCTAAGCGGTAATTCCATCATTATCTTTTTCTGAGACAGCATCTAATGTATTTTAACAAAAGCTTCCAATTTGTCTTTATTCATACATTCTTAGACTCTTAAGATTAGAAGAAGTTATTTAAACTAATTCTCTACCCAAACTACGATTCTCTTCCACAGCATTCAGACAACTAGTTATTGGGCTTCTTCCTTTAACCAATGGAGCCCAGAACTTCACAAATTAATATGGTGGGTGAATTGGCTAGAATTCTTGGTTGCATGTGATAGGAGACCCAGCTCACACTGGTGTAAGAGAGAAAAGAAATTTATAAGCTCATGTAATTGAAAAGCCCAAGGTTATTGGCTCTAAACCTGGCTTGATCTAGGTGTTAAAATGATGTTCCAAGCATTCAATTTAAAAAAAGGAAAATCTGCTTTAGTTTTTCTGTTGGGTCTGTTCTCAGGCCCTCACCTTGCAGGGGCAAGCTGTTCACCAAAAGATCCAGACACAACCTACCAGGTTAGTAATTTTAGTGGAGAGAACTCCCCCTTCCCAATGGTTCTGTGAGAGACCTGGAATGTTCTGATTAGGATGTTCTGTATCACACACCCTTCCCTGAACCAGTCGCTATATACAAGTATTTTCATAATCTAAATGTGGGTCACATGGACATCTCTAGAACCAGCAGAGCTGGGTCATTGCCAAAGACATACTATGGTATTAATGAAAGAGGAAAGAATGAAAGCAGAACCAAGAAGCACAACAGATTTCCACAACAGGCAAGATATATTATCCTTCCTCTAATAAAGATATTCCTCTTCTTTCTCTTTTATAATGGAGGACCTCTGGGAGCTGAGTTCTGGTGAAAACAAACTGAATCCGGTTAACAAATTGGCTGAAGTTGGAAGCTGACATCCTTACTGTTGGCATTTACCATGAACACAACCAGAAGAATAATTACAAGTTTACAGAAGCTCTTTTATTTTTCATCCAAAATGCAGTTACTCTGGACACAGTGTTCTTTAGCCTCAGTCCACAGAGCATTGATTCACCAGCACCAAGCTTTCAAGAGTACTTACAATTTTCTTCTATCTTCTTTTTAAATAGTAGTTATGCATGACTCAGGATCTCTGATGACACCATTCAGAGTCCACAAAACACTCTGGTGAACCACAAAGCTCTGATATATACATACTGATGACCTGAGAATCACAGGGCTGAGGGATCAGGAGCATCTTATACTCATGTGGATGAAGGAGTAAATTGTATGGTGCTAGAAATCTTGCCGCTCCTGTTGTCAAGTGTAGTAGGAATCTTATTCCTTCTGGCTGCCATGCATTTAAACCTCCCCTCCATTTGGCAATATCCACTTCATAGGTTTTGGTGGGAGGCACAGACATCTATCATCATAGAAGGTAAAAATACTCCAAACTCACTTTCCCAGGCCCCCTTGCTGGTCATGTGTGGGCCTGTGACCTGGGTTCCTCCAATCAAATGCACCTACTCTAGTCTTTGAATAGGGAACCACAGATGAAGGGAAGAGAGGATTGAGAAGAATCTTTCCTGGCAGAGAAGGCCATTGCGATGATGAGATCAAGTTCCTGGGTCAACAGAGGAGCAATGCCCAAGTTCTTGGGGCAACAGAGGATCAGTGTCAGCGTCTGTGTCCAGCATCTGAGATCTGTTGTATCACAGCTTAAGTGCAGGCCTAGGGCACAGTGGCAGTAGCTCCACGGCCGGCCATCTTTCCTGGACCCATTTTGCAGTGCAATTTTGGTATCATTCCTGACTGCAGCACCTCTGGGCCTGGACTTTCAGCTTTTGCAAAGTTGCTATGGGCTCCTTGTTAACTTTTCGTTTTTCTGAAAGAATCCAGAATCAATATCTGTTGCTTGCCTCCCCAAACCCTGGCTGATATTAAAGTTCTCATTGTAGGCAGCCTCAGGGCTGGATGTCTGTCTAGAAAGGTTTTCCAGTACAGTAGTTAAGGGGATGAATGCAATTCTGTCTCTGTCATATAATTCCATGATTTTACTGAAGACATATAACTGTTTTCATTCACAGTCTTCTTAGCTGAAAATGGAGATAACACTATCTAATCCCTAAGATTTAGGTAAAGCACTGTAAAGCACTTAGCATATCTGTGGAACTTTAATTAAAGTCTCAATGTGAGTTTCTAAAATTACTGAAGAATTCTTCATAGTGTTGTGGCTTGGCTTCTGGGTTACGAGAAGAGGTTTGTACTTTCATCGAGGGATAAAATGAAGAATTTATATTTAGAAATCAAAATTCTGTCATCAATAATATTTAAGCAGTTTTAAATTTTATAATTTTCTAATCTATTTGAACAAGTTTATTAGAAGTAGTGTCCTTGATAAAAAGTGAGGAATACTCTGGCTGGCAGGAAGGTGACTTCTTGTACTTCTGAAGTATTTCCCTGTGAGGGGTGACTGCCCTCCACTGGCTTAGCTAACGGTTTTATTTCTATAAAGGAAAGAAATTGAGATTGTGATTCTCATTGTTTACTGTTTAATTGCCTAATGGGTCTGGTTAGACAGGGGTGTATAGGTATGGAACAGATGAGGATGGCTTATGAATCCTGAGGGGCAGGGTGATCTCGCAACTGAGTAGAGAGAAAAATACCACCACCGTGGTGCCTGGGCTACCCCTAGATGGTAGGAGTGAATTTTCAGTCATACCTTCACCCTCTTAAGACTTGGTGATTGACTCCTGTTTTGCTATGGAATTTTACTGCGAAACCAAAAACGTATGTGCTTATTTTCCTTTTGGACTATAATTATAGCAGAAAATGCTCCCCCATCTCTTGCAGGCATTCACCCCCGATACTCATGCAACTGTACCAGAAATTGGAGATGACAGCCATGGTAGAAGAATTGAGAAGGAAGAGAGAGGAGAAGAAAAGCCCACGTTACTAAGTTAATAACCAGAAGAACATCTAAATGGGGGCAGCTCTCTTACAATCCCACATACTATTTCTTAAACAGAGTCATTTTGTGGTTTGTAATCAAGTGTCTGAATTCAGAATTTATAGGCCCCAGGATGGTAAGTGTGGTTATATGGTATTTAGCAATTTTATGTGTTGTTGTGCTAAATATGGAAAAGTCAGAAAAGTATTTTGGTGCTTTTCCTTAGTCTACTCTGAAAGTTAGGTTGGGTGACAGCTAAAAAAAACCACCAGTCTGGCAAGAGATATTCAGGTTTATCTGCTTTTAAGCTTTAATTTCGTTTGAGAAATGTCTCTTTAGAATATGTCTAAATTAATTTCCCTTTGCTCATGAAACTGAATTTATCAAAATCTTGAAATGTCCTAATACATGGAGATGAACTTCTACTTAATATGAAAGAAAAGTATTTCCTAATAGTTACAAACTGCTCAAGGAAAAGTCCCAGGTTGAGGGTATGGATGAGTGAAAGGTCAGAGATATCTTTATTATCCCTGGAGGGTTTTAGCACAGCATAGAGCCTCAATAGGCAGGGCCTTGGGCTCTAAAATTATTTTCCGAAGTGTCTGGGGGCAAAGACATACAGTGAAAGTATGATAGTCTGGGGTCCAAAGGTTTGCTCTGCCACTCACTGATACGGTATTTGTGCAAAAAAGAAAAAAAAAAATCAGTGATATATATTAGTCCTTCCTATCCTAAGATTCAATGATGGAATCACAGGATTGCTATAAAATGAAAATATTCACACTTTTTATACCAAATATCACTCTTTCAGTATTTATGGTGGTCTAGAAATTCCAGAATCAATTATACTTTAAATTATCTTTTAATTCAGTTTTAAAACCACCCAAGGCATTCAGTGTGTTTCCTCCAAGATCACACCTCATTTTTGCTCTCCACGTTAGTGTGCCCCAATCTCCCACCATTTCCAACATACTTTTTCCAAAAGTCTTTTAACTGTCTTTAAAACTCAAATTCATCTGAAAGTACAAAGATGTATTAGTGAGTATATTAGATGAATCTACCTTAAGTTTAAAGCATTTCTCAAAACAATATTTTGAGTCAAGTCAAACAGCAGAATAAGAATATGAGCTTTAGTCTCAGATTGGAGTTGGATTGACCACTGGCTCTGGCACCAGCTGACCTGGCTGTCATCTCTTTTGGACAAGTTAATTACTTAGCTTTCTCATTTGTAAAATGAGGATAATAATGCTTACCTCCTAGGAATGCTGCAAAATTAGAGATTATAAAGCATTCATAACAGGGTCCAACACATGGCAGACACTTAATAAATTATAACAAAACAGAAATGGCAGTCTGATTATCCTAAGTATACAGTTGCCTAAGGTAACTGCTTTGGAGAAAAAAAAAAAAAAAGATCCTTGTTTACATGTATAAGTTGTAGGGTTTTCAAGAATCAATTTTATTCCCTTTTAGTTAAATCTATGAACTATTATAGAAGTTATAGGCTGCAAAGTTATATATTAGGAAGAAGGAACTATCAGACCTTCTTAGATGAGTATTTCTGAAGAGAAAATATTTTCATTTCTAGTTCATGTATGCATTCCCCCAATTTATCAGTACTATTAAACATACCACTCAACTTATTCAGAACATTTATACATACTTAGCTTCATAGAGTATTCCCGAGTTGCCATTCCCCCCTCCTATCCCAATAAGAAGTCTTGAGAACACCTGAAATGTGAAACAGGTTTTCTTACTATAGAATGATACAAACAACTGTGATATAAAACAATGTTAAATCTGTGCTTCTGATGTGAAATTGACAACTACCCCTTCCCTTTCCCTGCCCCAAAGTTCCTGGCCTTAACACTGTTCATTATCTGCCCTGAGGATGGTGCAGAAGTTGGAAGTTCTTTCAATGGGTGTTTCTTGCTTGTGTGGCTGCTGTCTTCCCCATGTTACGTCCCCTGGGTTCCAGAGGACATGAAGAACTGCTGCCTGCCCTCAGTCCTTTCCTGTCTATCTTTCCTGTATTACAGATTGAGCCCTCTCACTCTCAAGGCAACATGTCTTCATGGATTTTTTCATGTCTCACAATCAACACCACGGTCATGGTCACCGTCTGCTTTTCCCGTGACCTCCATGACATTTTCTTTGCTGGTCAGACAGTCATTCTGGTCTCCCATCTGCTTGTTCCCTTCAGCCTCTTCCCATTGTCTTTCTCCATGGAATGTATCAGTCAGATGACCCACTAGTTGAAATTTGCCACATTTTGCAACATAGTATTCTAAGTGATGTGAGTGAGGAAGGTGTATAAGTTTTGGCTAATAAAAAAAGTGGGAAAATGATTAGTTTGGCGTAGACAGACCTACGCAGATTTCCAGAGGAGCTAGGACTTCTATATGAACAAGAACACAACAAAGAAGGAAGGAAAAGGAATTCTGTGCAAAAAGGATGAAAAAAAGGCATGAAAGCATGAAAATCTAGAGAAGAATATTTACTATTAGTGATGTGTTACATGTGTGGTGAAGAATAATTGAAGATGAGACTAGGAAGGGGAATTGGGGCCAGACCACAAGCAGCTGAACAGAACAGCCTGCAGAGGTCACATTTATCCTGTTGGCAAGGGGGTCTGTTAGACATGGGAGGCACCTGACAGAGCTGCACTTTAAAGACGAAGATGGCTGGGCATGGTGGCTCACACCTGTCATCCCAGCACTTTGGGAGGCAGAGACAGGAGGATCACTTGGGCCCAAGAGTTCAAGATCGACCTGGGCAATATAGAGAGACCCTGTCTCTAAAAAAAAGAAAACATATAAAAAAAAAAAAAGAAAAAAGAAAGGATGAAGGTGTTAGCACTGCGTGGGCAAAGTAGAAAAGAGTATAGAGATAGAGAAATTTCTCAAGAGGTATTTGAGAGATTCAAGCTAACAAAGAAGAGGCCTTCAACTATGGGTGGTGAGAAAAAATGATTAAAACTGAATCAAGAGGCACTTCAGAGGAGACTTACAGATTGAGATAATTGAAACTCTGAAAATCTATAGAAGAAGGAGTTAAAGATAATTGAGTCAACATTTTAAATTTCTGCACTCTCTGGACCCATAGCTAGATAAAGATGATAGGTAGATAGATGGACAATAGAGATTAAAGAGATAAATAGATAATAGAGATTAGATAAATTGATAAGAGAGATTAAATAGATGATAGATAGATCTATCTTTATTCTACTTTCACCAGCACCCTTTTAAAAATCTGTATACCTTCATATAACATATCACCATGATAATGAAGTACTAAGCACTTGACACTAGGATAGAAGAGCTTCAAGGAACTCATCATTTTCTCAGAACGGCTGGGCATCTGGAATAGGTTACAGGGAGGTTATGGAATTTCTTCCCTTGGAGAGATTTTACAACAAGCTAGATACCATTTGTCCATGATGGCTTAGGTGTGGTCCTTTCTGAAGCCTGGGAGGTGTCCTGACTGAATCTTATTATCACTCCCAGGCCTACAATTCCACGCTTCTACATCATTTTGTGGCTTAACCCTAAAGTGTATCATTCATTTGATAAAATAAATTATGAGATAAAACTTGGAATTCTCTATGGACACTGATACAGAATGAAGCCTGAAAATTCTTAAAATTAATCTACTGAATAAATTATAATTAATGTTATGGGTCAGGATTTCTCAAACCGTGTTTGATGGAACTTCTGCAATATTCTTACTCCAGAAAGTGGGGAATGATTGAAATTCACAGTAGACATTAGCATATAAAAGTCCTAAGATATCCTTTAAGAAAGAAGCTTCTTCAGTTCTTACCTAAAGCTTCTCAAAACTTTTAGAAGAATGAGATGTATGTACCTATAATTTTATATATGGCTGTCCATCTATAGCTGTCTGTCCATGCACCCATCCATCCCTTAGCCATTAACTACTTTTTAACCTCCTGTGAAAATAAGTTTCATAAAACATACTTTGGTAGATATCATCTAAGCTTCCCAAGGATGATCTTTGGTTAATCTGATAATTATTTCTAAATTATAGTTTGCTTCACCACAAAATGGAGATAATAATACCTACCTCATAGAGCTGTTACAAGGATGAAATTTTTAAAAATGTGTAAAGCCCCTGGCATAGGGCCTGGTACTTTGTCAGTGCTCCAGAAATGTTAGCTTCCTATCCTCTGCTCCTCCATTAAGGTTTGATATCTAATACATCTCACAAATACATTAGTTTAAGTACAGAAATGCTTAAGCAATGAAAACTTTTGGCTTCTTCTAAGGAATAAATATACTATTCTGTGGTAAATTACAATGCAGAAGGTCAAGTGGTTATCCTTCAGTAATCACAGCTATGTAAAAATATATTTGTATGTGCACAAAGGCCACTATAGGGAAATAAGAATGCACCTATTTTTAGTGAGTGTTGGGATCATAGGTAGTTTGTTTCATTTTTAAAAATTAGTAGATTTTGTTTATCACAGAAGTTTTAGGTTCCTAGCAAAATGGACCAAAAAGTATAAAGAGTTTCTATGTAACCCTTCCCACCACACATACAGACTTCCACACCGTCCACATCCCCCACCACAATGGTGCATTTGTTACCAGCAATGAACCAACAATGACACTTCATTATCAACCAAAGTCCATAATTTACATTAGAGTTCACTCTTGGTGGTGTGCATTTTATGGATTTTGACAAATATATAAGACATGTATTCACCCTCCTAGTTTCACACTGAGTAATTTCACTGCTCTAAAAATCCCTTGTGCTCTACCTCATCTTTCTTTCCACCCCCATCCCTGACAAACACTGATCTCTTTATCATCTGTCCACAGTTTTGCCTCTTGCAGAATACCATGTACTTGAAAACATACAGTACGTAGCTTTTTTATATTGGCCTGTTTCACTTAGTAGTATGCCCTTAAGTGATCTCTGTGTTTTTAAAAACTGTTTTGCTATTAAAGACTATCACCTTTTAAATGTAAGAAAATGAAGTAAATTGAAAACTGACAAATAAATAGAAGAAACGAAACACAGAAAAATAAAGAATGGCTGTGCTGAGGGAAGGGGCTCTGTCCTGGAGGTGGCCAGCTGTGGCTGCTTCTCATCTCCCCAGCTGCACCTCTGGGCAGACAATTGCAAGTTGCCCTACTCCTCCTGTCCCCTTCTTGGGTGTCACGGGGCTCCTGCTTTTCTCTCCCAGAAGCTCCGCTTTTAGGGCTCCCTTGTGGTTCTAAGGACAGAGCAGGCAGCAGTCATTGAATGCAGAAAATCCAAATGAAAACATGGAAGTCATTTCTATGTATTTAACACTTACTATGTGCCAGGCACGCTACTAAGCATTCTACATATATTACTTCATTTAATCCTCACGTCAATGCTGTGAGGTAGATAAATGTATCCCCATTTTAGAGATAGGCAAATGGAGGATGAGAGAGGTTTAATGACTTTCCAAATGGTACACAGGTAAGAATTAGCAGAATCAGGATTCGAATCTAGGATGGCCTATGTCTAAATCCTGTGTACTTAACAATACTTTGTGCTCAGAATGGTTACCTGAGTACTATAGATCAGTGATTCCCAAATGTTAATCCTGTCCTTAAAAATGAAATTTTTGTTTATGTGAACCACCCCGATTGCTTTCTGTTGAGCGACCACTTCCAATATTCCAGGTATGAGAATTCACTAAGGGAGAGACAGAAGTCCCCTTTTAACCTCTCCCTGAATTTCTCACTGTCCGCGTTCCTGACTTACACACCTATCTCAGGGTTTTCAGGCCCTCGAGAAAAAAGTAAAGAAAGTCTGTGGGCTCCACAGTTCTTAGGACAAAACCTGACTATTTAATGCAAAATGACATTGAATTAGCTTCCAATTTTTATATGAAATTTGATTTTTGATTTAAACACCAACAAAAATGAGGTAAGACAACATTGTGATAATAAAACAAAGTTCTGCACCAAGACAGACATCAAGCTCTACCGCAAGGCTCACTGACAAACACAGAGCCTAGAACACAATTTCACACAATTGTAACAGACACAAAATTTTAGGCTGTAATTTTCTGAATTCGAATTTTTAAAGCAGGCCTTTTACAATATCAATTCTTTCAAGGTATATTTTACATATACTAAAATTTACCAATTTTAATGTAAACATTCAGAATATTGATATACAGTCATGTAACCAAGTCATGTAACCACTGCAATCAAGATCCAGAATATTTCTAGCACACTAAAAAGTTCTGTCTGCTTTTGCCCCTTTCCAGTCAATACTCTTTCCTTATCCTTGAGCCAAGACAACCACTGATCAACTTTCTGTCACTATAGTTTTGCCTTTTATAGAATTTCATATAAATGGAATCATACAGTAGGTATTGTTTTGTGTAAGACTTCTTAGACTGAGAATAATGCTTTTGAAATTCACCTGTGCTGTTGCACCTATCAGTATTTCATTCCTTCTTATTGCTAAGTAGTATACCATCATATGGACATACCACAGTTTATTTATTCATTTACCTACTGGTGGACTTGGATACTTTTCTGTTTAGGGCTTCTGTGAAAAAGCTGCTGTGACCATTCACATACAAGCCTTTGTAGGAATGTATGTTTTCGTTTATCTTGAGGACATGCCCAGCAGTGTAATTGCAAGGCCATATGGGAAGTCTATATTTAACTGTATGAGAAACTGCCAAACTGTTTCACAAAGTGGCTGTAACATTTTACATACTCACCAGCAAGATATGAGAGTTCCAGTTGGTATTGTCAATATTTTAATTTTAACCATTCTATTGGATATGTAGTGCAATCTCACTGTAGTTTGAATTGGAAATTCTCTGAGAACTAGTGACATTGAATATGTACTTTTTGCATTCATATGTCTTCATTGTAAAATTTTTTTTAAAAAATCTTTCTGATTTTTTGATTGGGTTATGTTCTTATTATTAAGCAATGAGATTTTACGTATTTTATATACAAATTCTTTATCAAAAACATATTCTGAAAATATTTTCTTTCACTATATGGCTCCCCTTTATATTTTCTTAAGAATGTTCTTTGGAGAGCAAATTTTTAATTCTAAATTCCAACTTACAATTTCTTATTTTATGGTTCATGCTTTTTATGTCCTATAGTTTTGTTTTTTTTTTTTAACAAACAAAAGGTTACAAAGATTTTCTCCTTTGTTTTCTTTTACAAATGTTATAGTTTTAACTCTTATATCTATGATCCATTGACAGTTGACAAGCTTTTATATATATGATGTTTTTAAGTTCATATTTTCCATATAAATATCTAGTTATTTTAGCCTCATTTGTTGAAAAAATGTTATCAATTGAATTATTTTGGCACTTTTATTAAAAATCAGTTGACTACTTTTGTGTCCCTTTATTTCTGAACTCCCTATTCTGTTACATTGACCTGTATGTCTATACCACTTTGTCTTGAGTACTGTAGCATTACAATCAGTCTTAAAATCAGATAATGTAAATCCTTCAACTTTCTTCTGCCATTTTAAGAGTGTTTTGGCTGCTCTAGGTCCTTTGGGTTTACATAGAAATTTTAGAATGAGCTTCTTCATGTCTACAAAAACATGCTGGGATTTTTGCCTGGGAATTCACTCACTCTATAGAAAAATGTGGGAGAAATTTACATCTTCACAATATTGAGTTTGCCAACCCCTTACCTTGGTGTATTTCTCCATTTATTTGTCTTCTTTCATTTCTTTCAATAATGTTCTATAATTTTGAGTTTATCCATCTTATCCATTTTTCATTAAATTTATCCATAGTTCATGGTTTCCATGCTATTGTAAATTATATTGCTTTTAAATTTTAATTTCTAATCGTTAATTTCTAGCATATAGAAATACAATTTATGTTTGTATACTGACCTTGTCTAACCTTGCCAAACTCACTTAATAGCTCAAGTAGTCTTTTGGTGATAAGTTGATGAATATAC
Organism: Cacajao melanocephalus; assembly: GCA_963573385.1. Classification (NCBI taxonomy): domain Eukaryota; kingdom Metazoa; phylum Chordata; class Mammalia; order Primates; family Pitheciidae; genus Cacajao; species Cacajao melanocephalus. The sequence goes on from CAUYLG010065798.1 coordinate 16,557, forward strand.
TGGCATAAAATTATTTATAACATTGCCTTATATTTCTTTAAACATTCTTAGGCTCTGTAATTACATTCTCTTACCCATTTGTGATGGTGATATCTCCTTTTCCTAATCAGCTTGTCCAAAATTTTTATCAGTTTTACAGATCTTCTCAAATAGCCAGCTATTAATTAGGTTTATTGATTTTCTTTTTTGTTATGGTTGTTTTGCTTTTCTTGTATTTGTTGATTTCTGTAGTTTTCTTTATTTTAATTTTTTCCACTTATATTGTCTACTGATATTCCCTATTTTTCTAGTTTCTTCGGGTAGAAGTTTTGATCGATTTTATAACTTTTTATCTACAATAATATAATTATTTAATGCTTTTTTTTTCTAAGTATACTACTTTAGAGCCATCCTTCAACTTTTGATGTTATGTTTCCATTTTCATTCATATCCAATTAAATTATTTTTAAATTTCCCTTGAGATGTGTTCTTTGAGCCATGAGTCATTTAGAAACGTGTTGTTTAATTTCTAACTATTTGTGATTTTCCCCTAATAGATCTCTAGTTTAATGTCATTGTTGTCAGGAAACATACTCTGTAACTATTTCAATCTTTTCCATTTTTTTGAAACTTATTTTAGAATCTAGAATATTTTCTCTCCATGTAAATATGATAAGATTATGTAGTATGGTGTTATTTGGTGGAGTGTTGTATAAATGAAAATTAGGTTACAATGGTGAATATCACTCAAGTCTTCTGTATGAACTTCTCACTGATTTGTTCTATGTGTCCTACCAGTCACTGTGAGGGAAGTGTTGAGGTCTCCAACTATAATTACGGATTTGTTGCTTTCTCATTTCATGTCTGCCAGTTTAGGCTTCATGTATTTTGAAGCTCTGTTTTTAATGCATTCATATTAAGCATTATTCTATTTTCTTGGTGCATTTATACCATTATCATTATGAAAAATTCTTCTGTATCCTTGGTAATACTCTTTCTCCTGACATTTAGTCTTTCTGATATTAATATAGCCATTCTATAGCTTTCTTTTAATTATTGTTTTATGTTATGTATTTCTCCAATCTTTTACTTTTAACCTATCTGTGTTAAAGTGGGATTCTTACAGATAGTGTATAGTTATATTTCACTTTTATATCCAAACTGATATCCTTTTAATTGAAATGTTTAAAAATTTAATCTAATTATCAATGAGCTTGAGTTTAATTCTGTCATCTTGCTATAGGTTTTCTATGTATTTTGTCTGATGTTTTTCATTTTTATGCTTTTTTCTGCCTTCTTATTTATTAGTTGATTTATCTGTCCTTACTATTGGTTTGGTAGCTACATATCTTTATTTGCTTTCATTTATTATTATTACTATTAATTGATCAAGATCAGAGGATGGCAAACGTTTTGTAAGATCCAGATAGTAAATATTTTAGGTCTCTGAGCCATATTTATGTATGGGCTCATATTTTAGGTTTCTGTCACCAACGACTTCACCACTGTAGTTGAAAAGCAGTGATCCACATGTAAAATAATGGACATAGCTACATTCCACTAAAACTTTAACCACAAAAATAGGCAGGCCATAGGCCAGATTTGACCCACAGGCTATGGTTTGCCAACTCCTGTTGTAAGATTTACAACATATCTCTTTAACTTAGCATAGTTTAAGTTCAAATAACATTATATGATTTTATCTATAGCGTAACCACCTTATAAAAGGATACATTGGAGTGAACTCTAATGTAAACTATGCACTATGGGTGACAATGATATGTCATTGTAAATTCATACATTGTAACAAATGTACCATTCTGATTGGGAATATTATTAATGGCAGTGGCTATGCAAATGTGGGGGAAGTAGGCATATGGGAAATATCTGTACTTTCCTCTCAATTTTGTTGTGAACCTAAAACTTCTCTAAAAAAATTAAGTCTTCCAAAAATTCTTGATTCTCAGATTATATTCTTCATCTTTTTTGTTAAAAAGTGCTGTCTGTATGAAACAATTAGTATGTAGATTTTTAAAATACCTTTATCTGGTAAAATAAAAAAAAAACTGGAAACTCTGTATCAATTCCTTAATATTTTTCTTATTTATTTTATTGGGCCATGAAACTAAAAAACGTTTTGTTCCACTGTCTTAGATCATAATCTCACCTACATGGAAACTTAAGAAGGGAATAAAAGGAAATTGGCAGTGTCTATATGTTTGGTCAGTGCAAGTTCTTAGTTCGACCCTCTAGATATATAGAAACGGTGTTAGAGTAGTTAATATAAACATGGCTCTGCCAACTAGCAATGTTGTAGACAGGCTGTTAGAATCAGTTCAGGTTCTTGGAGAAGCACACACCAAGATGGAGTTAAGAGTGCCAAGAAACTGGGAGTGGTAAGATCATGAATGATAAGGGGAGTGCCAACAGGAAGAGCCAAGGAAAGCTTTTAGTCTGTTCTGATCTCCCCAGAATGAAGACGGCAAGGGAAAAAGCATTGAGTAGGAAGAGGCCCAGCTTGTGCTAGAGCTCTGGGAGGCCTAGTCAGCCCAATGGGGAGCTCCAATGCAAAGACTGCCCACAAAGGAGTTCTGCACTGGGCAGAAATGACCAGGTCCTGTTACATTCTCAGTTGTTAGCCAGGACTTCTCAGGAAGAGGGTGCACTATTGTACTGAGGCTGCAGGTGTGGTGGTCCTGAGAAAGAACTAGCCCAGATCATAGAAATGTATCCTACATGAGGCCGTCCTCCTATTTCTCAGGGTGTAAGCACAAGTTTGGTGCTGGAAGAACAATTGTTACTACTGGTTCCCCAGCTGATGTTTTAAATTTGAGTTCCTGTACCACTGTGTTCCAATTTTCTTACCCATAAAATGAACATTACAATAATGTCCTCTTAGGCCAAATATAAATTGAAATAATATGAGAAAGTGGGGTAGATGGAAAAGAAAAACAGGATCCACCTCTTTATTCAGCCAAGATATTTTATGGAAAATCTATGTCTTCATCAATTAGCATGGTTCGCCCCTCCCTGTTCCATTCCAATTTCCAAATGGTTATAGAGATATCAGTGTTTTTCCAAAGTGCAAAAGAATAGAACTACCGCTTTCCAAGTTATCAGAAACATTCTTGAAGAGTCTCTTCCTTTTTTTCATTTATTTGGACCCGTGATTGAGTTAAATCTTACATCACACCGTGAAGAATTACTTGAGTTGCTTGTAGCCACACTGTTGCAGCATCCCTGGACTTCCTGTTTATTATTAGTTTTCAATTAAAAATTTGCATCATAAATCACTCACTTCCTTAGCATTAATGGCTTGCTTCCCTTCAAGTAAAAAAACAGTTTAATCAGCTTTTCTGAAAGGTCATGCTTCATTGTTTGTTCAGACCTGATGTTCTAAATTTAAAAGTCCTAGCAGACAGTTCTGTAGGAGAGAAACAGAAAACTAAAATGTTAACTCACAATAGAGAACAACCCTGATGAAATCCAAAAACAACCCAAATTATGATTTTGTTAAAAAGAACTTTCATCAGAGGGAGTGAAATTATTGAGATAAGCAAAAACACAATCTGCATGCCACTTCTATGAACAGTAGTTGAAACAAGTAGCAGGGTGAATTGGACTAAAATTTAGCTCCAACTCAAAACTAGTTTAGATTCCTTTACAGCAGCACCACCAAGATTTGTGGTTTAGAACTGTAAAAATTTCATGACATGTCTGGCTGGCGGAATGACTAGAACAATGGAGACACATGTAGAAAAAAGAGCACATCAAAAGACGTAAACATTCAGATGAATGTTTCTAAGGAAATACCACTATGCCTTTAATGATCTATGAGGGTAGACTCACTAGGAAAGTAGGTGTGTGCCTAGGCTTCCATTGCATTGCTGCATTCTCTTGCCTATCCAAAGGCTTCCATTTCTCTAAAAAATACAACCAGGGATAAGGACAGGAAGGTGATTGCATCCTGAACTGTTCCTTTCATCAGCATTGTTCCCAGAAATATAGGCAAGGGATTTGTTTTTGGTTTTTTGTAGAAGTTAAAAACAGAAAGTTGGTCAAGGCTCAAGTGTGTGTCTAGCACTGTTTAAAAACTGGGGTAATTCAAAGAAGAAAACTTAGCCTTTGCCCTTAAATAGTTATCTTCTCACAAAAAGATGAAGAAAACATATATTTGAAACCATACTAAACAAAATAAGATTACAGGAATTCTGTTCTAAAGCATTGCTGTTAATCACATTCCATTTCATTTACTTCTGACAGCTTCCCTTCCATATACACTTCTCTAGAGGCTGAAATTCTCTTCATCCCTCTTGCTACTTAAGAGGTTGCTATTTGAAGAGAACGATAAAGGAACACACTTCACATTTGTTTTCACCTTAATACACTGTGTCCAACTTTTACATTTTGTTACATTATATATTTAAAGTGGTTAAGACTAATACAAAAAGAGATGAATAGAGATGAGATAGTTAACAAAAAAAGTTGAGGTAAAAAGAAATCTTGATCTTAGAATCCTAGGATTTAGCACATAGGAGGCCCTCAATATATATGTTACAAATGAATCAAAGAATGGTTTGAAGATTATATAAGTAAAGTGTTCCAGGAGTGGAAAGCAGTATCATCAGAGAGAGGCACTGGAATGGCATATTGATGGATATGAAGAGATTAGGCAAACTGGAGCTGAAGTCGGTAGCATGAAATAACAGGAAGTAAGAATCAGCAGGATGGACAAAATTATTAGTCTGGAAAACCCAGAACAGAAGCTTAGATTTCATATTCAAGGAAATTGGAATCTCTGATGGTTTGAGTACAGTGATCTGTGGAATAAGAGTGTCTGAGGAAGATGAATAACCTTGACATGTAGGATGACTTAGGCAGGAGGGGGAGGCCTCACCTAGTCAGCTATGAGCCCATGCCAGTCATCCAGGTGTGAAGTGATGACTGAGGGGCTGGGGAGTGATGGGGAAGGGATGGGATGTTGATAAGAGGCATTTCAAAAGAAGACTCAGCAGGAGTTAATAAACACTTTTCGGTAGATCAAAATCTCTAGGCTTACTGAGGTCGCAACAGAAGAGATAAGAAAATGACTAACAGTTGTAGGAGGAGCAGAAGATAGAAGGTCAAGAAAATAGAAGCCAGACCTGGAAGTCAGCAACCCATGACCTTGCCCAATGCACTTGTTAATTCATATTTTAAAACCAGGAGGTAGCCTTGCCATTATGGAAACTTGCTAGGCTCTTGCATTCTGCCATTGTGTAAGAGGTCTAAGATTTGGGGAGAAAAGACACTCCAGCCCTGTCAATAGAGCCTTTCTGAAACTTCCTGGATCCTGCTACTTCACAAGGCAGCTTCTCCCAACTTTGCCAAACCCTCCTCACCTAGTCCTGCCTCCTACAAGGCTAAAGACACACTAAGACAAGCACCCAGAAATGCCCTCACATACTGGACAATTTGGGTCCATGAAGACTATTAGGTTACAACAGGTCTCAGTTTTATATTTCAGCATTTAAAATACTCAATGTGATGTGCCAAAAGAGGAAAGTCACCTGACTAAAGAAATATACCTCCGAATACATGCAAAAGAAGATACAATAGAGCTAAAAGCAGAAAGTCGAACTACAAAAGCATCATCTACCATGCATTTGCTTGACATGTTCTCTTTGTGAGACTCTCTCTTACGTCTGGATGTTGTATTTGTCATGAATTCTGCCGTCAGGGGGTCCCATCAATGCTCCAAGTATTTCTTTGTTCAGGAGAAAAGAAGGACTTCTGGGAAGAGATAAATTGTGCTATCCCTATCCAACATATAGTAGAAATTATGTAATCGAGCAGCATTTGTGATAAAACTCATGATAAAACATCATCCACATGGATAAAACTGAAAAACAGAATGGGTCCGGGCGCGGTGGCTCACGCCTGTAATCCCAGCACTTTTGGAGGCCCAGGAGTGTGGATCACGAAGTCAGGAGATAGAGACCATCCTGGCTAACATGGTGAAAAGCTGTTTCTACTAAAAATACAAAACATTAGCTGGGCATGGTGGCACGTGCCTATAGTCCCAGCTACTCGGGAGGCTGAGGCAGAGAATTGCTTGAACCCGAAAAGCGGAGGTTGCTGTGAGCCGAGATCACACCACTGCACTCCAGCCTGGGCAACAGAGCAAGACTCCATCTCAAATACACACACACACACACACAGACACACAGACACACACACACACACACACACACACACACACACACACCCTCCAAAATAGAATGGTCAAGTTGCAAAAGAACACATGTATACAGCAAGGTTCTATTTACATAGTCTAAAAACTGCAAAGGAACACTTTTTTGTTTGTTTAGAGACACCTTAATGTATGAAAAAAAGACTTGCATCCAGAGGCAAAGGAAGGATGGGGGTATGGGTAAGAAGAAAGTACAAAGGGCCTGTGCATAGGGGTTTCTACCATATTGTATTGATTGATCTCGTTCGCTGGATACTGTGTAATTGGGTGCTCATTACAAAATTCCTATGCCTTTCTATAGCTTTAAAATATTTAACAATATATTTTAGTTAAGACTTCACTTCTTTCCTGAGAAGAAAGGAAAAGCCTGCCCTGGCATTGGGCCTTTTTCAACACAGAAGTAGACTCGCTTTCCCTCCTCCTCAGTGTAGAAGACACCCACATCCACAGTGAAGAGGAAAAAAAGGAGAGGATCCCCTGCATAAAATGTTCAGCTATTAAAGGGACAAATAGCTTTTATTCACACTTCAGTAGTAAGCTTGGAGAAGTCCCTGTACATTTTATTTTTACTGCACACAAGTTCCATTCCAGGAGGAAGAGGGGCATCATTTCTTCACATTCCTGGGAAAGAGAAAGGGCTTCCTCCTGTTATAGTGCTCAAGAAGGCAAATATGTGAGGGTCACCAAAAATGCTCAAATGCCTGAGCCTTGCTGGCCCACAGAAAGGGGATTAGTAAAGCACCATTAACCCCACAATGGAAACACATCAGTTTAGCATTTTCTTTCATCCTAAACCCAGTTTATAAACACAGTCTTATCACAGGGAGAATGTTTATCTTCATGTGTAATAAGTAGATTCCCAAAAAGCAACAGTAGCTAATGAAATTAAATATAATGCTGGAAAATATATGTTCTTCTTTTAGCAAAAATGGCACACTTAACAGTTAAGCCAGAGTGTTTAAGTATCTTCTTCTACTCTGATTCATTTAGAAAGTTAGTTTATGAGTCTAAGAAAGTAGGAGGTTTGAATCTAGGAATCTCCTACTTTCTAGTTATACAAGCCAAATTTCTAAAGCAAGTCAAGAAAGAGAGCTTTTCATGGCTTCGCAGTGCTGAAGGTTAAGACACATTCTGGTAATTTATGATCATTTATCTGGGAAGTGGTTGATGACGAAGGAAACTTAAATACAGCTTCTTTTCCTTCTACTTCCAACTGCCCAAGAGGTCCTTGAGGTTCTCTGTTTGTTTCTATTTATAAGTAAACTTCCAGAGGCTAATTTAACTATAGACACTAACTAAGCTTGACTTTGCTCAAAGCTTCCCTTAAGGATTAATAACGTGTTTCTACCTCTATCATCATTTTTCACCAGAGGGTCACATTTGTTATGCATAATTACTAATGAAATGATGAAACAAATGAAGAAGCCGTGAAGGCTTTCTCCCAAAAGGCCGACGTGCACATTTAAATGTGCCTCAGTTACCAAACATCAGTGCATAACCATCTATACAACATGTGCCATACAAAATCTTAACAATGCAAGGATCACAGCTAAAGAAAGTTGAAAGCAAAATGTCATCTACCACCTAGTCTTTTCTCTTGGTGTGTGAGTGTGGGGTGGGGGCAAGTCAATAACTGAACAGAATGCATAGAATTTCCCACATCAAAATGTGGGTCACTTGGTCTCCTAAGTATCTAAGCAGTCAGAGCGACAAGGTGACAGAATATTAAAAATGAGGGCTCTCCTGGAATGTTTGGCATATATGGTTTTGGATCTCCTGCTTTTCCAATCCTGATCGACTCATGGATACCTGAGAGCAGAAGTGGGGAGATCCAAATGTGCATATTAGGACTCACGTGGAAAAATGTAGCCTTTTAAATTTTTAATAACTGACAACTTTTCTGTTGAGTCTCTTCTGTATTCCTAGGACAGACAATTTATCCTATTCTCTTCAGGTATACATAGTTTGCTCTAATGATTTTTAGCCAAATCTGAATATTACAATCTCAGGTAAAATCTAATTTTCACATACAGCTTATATATGAGTCTTCCAGGGATTCTACCTTTTCCTTTTCTTTTTTGGAAGTCATCTAATTTCCCAGAGACTTTCACATTGTCCTGGCAGATGTCTACTGCTGAGTGGCCCTTGAATTGGGCTTCTCACCTCAGTTGGTCTCTGGACATTGACATTTTTTTTTTGCCTTGCCCATTGCGGCATAAATTTAACCTGGTCTTTGAAGTATCAAGCTGGAATCCACAGACTTCGACTGCCTGTGACCTGTCCTGGTGTTCTGGGATCCTGACCCTGATCCTTTCTGATCCACTAGTTTTCTTACCCCTTCTTTTTCCTGACTTCCTTCTGAGCCTGCAAATTCTCAGCTCCTTTCTCCATTCCACTAAATAGTGAGTAGGATTCTGGGAGACCATTCAGATCTACCTCCACGGCATCTCCTTGAGTCACTACTTTACTATTCCAGTCCCATAGGTTGGATTTCTCTGAGGGGCTTGCAGGCTTGCAAAGGACACTCAACACATATCCTGATAGTCTCAGATTTCTTCCAAACCCATCTGAGAGTCATCTTCCTGACCCTAGTCTGAGGTGTTGGTCTATGAAAGGAAGCAGAGAATTAGGCAAGAGCTTAAGGGTAATAGTCAAGTTTGGAGAAGGATCATTCAGAAAACGGATAATAAAGAAGGTTTTATTCATTCACTCATTTATTTATTCATTCATTTAGAAATATTGACTGTGCTAAATACTGTGTTGATTATATTAATATAAGCAAGACATGGTCCATGCTTTTAAGGAATCCTCAGTTGGGTAGAGAGCAGGCATGTTAGCAGGTATTTCCAGTGCACACTCGGGGAATAAAAAATGTAAATAGATATTTGTACCAAATGACAGAGTGGCATAGGGTTTCAGAAAATTTTCCTTAGAAACACAGATGCTCCAGTTGTCTTGGAGGATGATTAGGGTATTATCGACAGTGGAAACAGCATTTTTGGCAGTGGGAGTAAAACTATGGAAGAATAGAACAGTACTAGAGAACTACAAGTACAATATGATTTATTATAGTTGGAGCAAAAAAAAAAAAAAAACGAACTGGAGGATACTAAGACGTAAGAAGGAGAAGATGGTCAGAAGAAAGGTAATGAAACTAAGGAGCTGGGGTTTCATCCTATAAGAACTGAGAAACTATTGAGTCTCTTAATAGAGACAGGACTGCATTTACTTTGCAGAAAAATAATTGCAGCCACAGTCTAGGGGAAGGTCTTGAGTATGTCAAGATTGGAAGTGGGGAGGCCAAACAGGAAATGATTTTTAAAAATAAATTAAGGGAGCAACAGAGAAATAAAAAGAAAGGATGAATACAAGAAATGGTCAATAGACACAACTGAGATTTGGTTATTGATTGGCGTTGGAGATTGGGAAAGGAAAAATTTGGCAATCACTGAAAGTTTTGTAGGTGAATAGTGGTGTTATTTGCTAAGATAAAGGGTACAATTCAGGGAACAGATTTTATCAGGCAGGTTGTTTAGTTCAATTTTGAACATACTACATTTAAACAGATATGAGACATCCAGATGGAGTTACTCAATAGGTCACTAAATAGGTGAGGAACTCTAGAGTCAAAGTCTGGCCTGAATGTATAGATTTGGAAGTCATAAGCATACAGACTGTATTAATGGCTATGGCAGTCTTTGCATGCTTAAACATATCCTTATATTGTTTGGTTAGGCATGAGTTTCTAGATGAAAATTATTAAATATTTGATTCATGTTCTACAGGCTTGTTAATGAGGTGTCTAATTCCTATTTTAGTCTTATTCCTCTATAGGCATGGATTTCTCCCACCTCAAGGAGAACCCTAATACCAGAAAAGAGAAAAATCAAAGATGGAAACTTGGTAACACTAGCATTTCAGGGATTACAAGTGAACATGGAATCTTATAAAAACAAATCAAAGACCAAGAAAGTATCAAATATTTGAAGCCAAAAAATGAGAGATTTTCTAGAAGAGAATGAGCAACAATATGAAATTCCAGACAAGATCAAGTAAACTAGTCCCAGAATAGACTGGTTAGATTTGGCAACCTATAGTGCATAGGTGATTTTCACCAGTAGAGTATCAGATTGAAAACCGAATAGAGCCTTCCAGTTCAAAATGGCAGACTGAGTATAAATCAACCTCCCAACCCATCCTCCCGAGATGACTGAAGACTTACAAAGGAGACTAACTTCATTAACAGTTCTGAGAACAGGGAGAAGCCATGAGTGTATCATGTGATGCCCTCTGCCATGTTTTGATGCAGGAAGAAAGCCCTCACTAGATGTTGGCACCTTGATACTGGACTTCCCAGCCTCCAGAACGGTATACAATAATTTTTACATATGCATGAATTACCCACTCTCATGTATTAATGCAAAATGACATTGAATTAGCTTCCAATTTTTATTTGAAAAGATTATGAATTGGGACGAATAAAAAACAAATAGAAAAATGGCATACATAAGGCCAGATATATAAGTAATTATATTAAGTGTAAAATAAGTCAATAATCCAATTGAAACATAAAGATTTTAAGACCAAATCAAAACATCAAAACCGAAGTATGCTATTTTAAGAAGACATATCTTAAATATAAAGAGAAAAATTGAAAGTAAAATAATGAAAAAATATAGATACAATGTTAACATTGATCAGCAAAAAGTGTTGCAGCTACAATATTTTTGAAACAGAGGACTAAGAAGCATGACTAAAGATAAAAGAGATATTGAAGTGTCAATTCATAAGGAGGATATTACAGTTATAAATTTGAATCTGAGAGCACAGATAGATAGCTTCACAATATGTAAAGAAAAATTTCATAAGATTAAAAGGAAAAATAGATACATCCATAATCATAGTGGGATACTTTCATACAGGGGTCCCCAACCCCAGGGCTGTGGACCAGTACTGGTCTGTGGTCTGTTAGGAACCAGGCCACACAGCAGGAGGTCAGCAGCAGATGAGGAAGCAGCAGATGAGGAAGCATTACCACCTGAGCTCTGCCTATGTCAAGTCAGCAGGAGCATTCGATTCTCATAGGAGCACAAACCCTACTGTGAACTTTGCGTGTGAGGGACCTAGGTTGCGTGCTCCTTATGAGAATCTAGTGCCTGATGATCTGAGGCAGAAGAGTTTTATCCTGAAACCATCCCCATCCCCAACCCCGGTCCATGGAAAACCTGTCTTCCACAAACTGGTCCCTGGTGCCAAAGTGGTTGGGGGATGTTGCTTTAATCTACATCTCTCAGGAACTGAGAGAACAGAGAGTAAATATTATTTAAAGACATAGAAGATCTGAACAAATCTGACCTAGTTACATCTATAGAATGCCACATCCAATAGATGTAGAACATGCATTTTTTTTTTTTCAATTTTTTGGTAAACATTCAACCCACATTGCACATTTACCAAAATCGACCATTCTGGACCATAAAACAAGTGAACGTATTTTGAAAGACTGAAATCAGCAGAATATATTCTCTGACTAAATTGGAATTAAGTTAGAAATTAGTAACAATAGGATAACTAGAAATACATACATGTTTAGAAGCTAAGCAATACACTTACAAATAACCTCTGGGATAAAAGACATTTTAGTGAAAATTAGAAAATATTTTGAACTAAATGACAATGAAAATACAGCCTAACAAACTTTGCGTATGGTATCCTGAAAACTAAATTAAACTTGTGATCTCTTATCAGATCATCTGTTAGATATTACAAACATTCAAAAGATAATGTAATATTACAGATAACTATATGACAACCAATTGGAAAATTCTGAAAACACAAAATTTCTAGAAAAAAGGTTACAAAAATGAGCTCAAGAAAAATAAAAACATCTGAATATATGTATTCAAAAAATACAAATGGCAATTTTAAAACTTTGAAGATAGAAAAGTTTAGGCCCAGATATCATCCCTAGTGAATCCTTCTAAAATTTAGGGAAGATGAAATAGTAGTCTCCAAAGATTAGAAAACTTAATGGAAGATTACAGAAACTGAAAATAGGCAAGACCATCAATGTCTCAGAACCTGCAGGTATGAAGATATAGTTTAACCCGCTGAATAAAAAGCTGCCTGAAAACACAGGGAAAATGAATGGGTAATAGGCAAAGAAAGTCATAAACACTAACTATAGCTTCTTCATCAGCTTCAGATAAGTGGACTGTAACATCTATCTGTATTTTATTTTCCTTGTTACATGATATGTATGTTTCTAGCTTTAAAATAATTTTTCTCAACTTTTACCCCTTTTAGTTTATATAGAGTATACTGGTCATTGTTAATCTGGTAATCTACAGGTTACTGAACATACAGACCACATTGTGGCAGAGCAGGAAGAAACGATACAACCTAGAAATTTAGACTCGGTGATAAACACAATAGCCAAGGAACCGTGGTGAAGGATAAGTGAGTAGGAAGTAGATTCCGACCCAAACACTGGACTTCTTACTGCTGGGCTTAGGTTCTTCTGATTCTGAGAAGAACTCAGAGTGCTTCTCAGTCATCCTCTCTCAAGGGCTCACTGGGACAGCTGAAGCCCAAAATGGTGATTTGTGCTAACATGGCCATCACCACTGTAGTTAAGGGTATTGTAAAATAAGAGTTGCAGGTGGCAAATGTAGTTATGAGAGAATGAAACAGTGTGAGCTCCCTCAGGTCACTGAGGATCATACGCAGAGGCAAAATATCTGAGTAATTCCTTCTGAACAAAGCATAACTCAGTGCTATTCCTGGATCTGGGCCTACTAAAGATGTTGGGTTTTGATAATGATCAAGATTACACATCAACAGATAGTTGAGTGAACAAATGGATTAACATCATGCTATAAGTATGAGCCCAAGAATGTGTTTGAAAACAGCTGCTATGAGAAGGACTGGAACAGAGCCAGGATAACAGACCAACACATTCTGGCCCCCAGAACAGAGAGTCGGTTGTTTGATGAAGTTAATAAAAGTGTTATGTTTTCTAATACTGCTGCTCCAACAAGCTCAAATCCCCCAAGAGCAGACAGAGACGCTAAAGAATGAGGTTCTGGCTGGTCATGGTGACTCACGCCTGTAATTCCAACACTTAGCGGGGCCGAGGAGGGCAGATCATGAGGTCAGGAGATCGAGACCATCCTGGCCAATATGGTGAAGCCCCGTCTCTACTAAAAATACAAAAATTAGCTGAGCGTGGTGGTCCATGCCTGTAGTCCCAGCTACGTGAGAGACTGAGGCAGAAGAATCACTTGAACCTGGGAGGCGGACGTTGCAGTGAGCTGAGATCCTGCCACCATACTCTAGCCCGGAGACAGAGCTAGACTCCATCTCAAAAAAACAAAACAAACAAACAAAAAAAAAAAAAACAAAGAATGAGGTTCCAATAGAGGCTTCACTAAATCAAATGGGAAGTCCAAATCTAGGAAAGATAGGCCAATTAACAACTCAGAGACATGGGTGGTTCCCCACATGCTGCCTTAAGTCCCATTATTTTTTTGGCTCTGTTCAAAAGCAGTACTTCTGGTCACCTGTCATAAGCAGATTTTATCTCAACAGACATTTTCATGTACTTGGAAAACTCCCATCTTGTTACAAATGTTATAAAACGACAATGGATAGCACATTTTCTTTCTCCCTAAGAAGCTAAAGTACTTTAATATATATCTTATTTAATTTCAAATTAGCCCCTTGGGGCCATGGGAAGGAGGGATTAAATATATTTGGCATATGGAATATCCAAGGCTTGCACAAAAAGTAAGTGTCAAAAATTGTCAAGAATATAATGTAGTGTCTTCAGCTCCTAGCCCAGTGGCTCTTCATAGACTTAGCCTTACTTTGGTGACTTTCTGGACCCAGTTCTAGCCACAGGAAACTGACTTCACAATCTAGACTTTTTTTTTTTCTTTTGAAATGGAGTTTCCCTCTTGTTGCCCATGCTGGAGTGCAATGGTACAATCTCAGCTCACTGCAACCTCTGCCTCCTGGGTTCAAACTATTCTCCTGCCTCAGCCTCCAGAGTAGCTGGGATTACAGGCCTGCGCCACCACACCCGGCTAACTTTGTATTTTTAGTAGAGATGTGGTTTCTCCATGTTGGTCAGGTTGGTCTCAAACTCCCAACCTCAGGTGATCCACCCGCCTCGGCCTCCCAAAGTGCTGGGACCACAGGTGTAAGCCACCGCACCTGGCCCGCAATCTAGACTTCTATTCAATCAACAAACCCTTGCTAACATTCATTAAGTACAACTTATTAACTAGGTGTTTCGAGGGTTGGGTGGCCAGGGTGGTTGATTAGGCAACATCCAGGTCACACCTCCCCTCTTGGTGTCTTACTCTGTTTGTGCTGATATAGAAAAAATACCATAAACTGAGTGGCTTATAAACAAAAGAAATTTATGTCCTATAGCTCCAGAGGCTGAGAAGTCCAAGATCAAGGTGTCAGCAGATTTGGTGTCTGCCGAGGGTTCTCATCTCTGCTTTGTAGACATCTTCTTGCTGCATCTCCACTCGGTGGAAGAGGCAAACAAATTTCCTAAACATCTCTCTTATAAGGGCACTAATGGCACTATTCCCATTCACGAGGGACCTAATCACCTCCCAATGGTCTTATCTCCAAATACCATTGCCTTGAGGATTAGATTTCAACATATAAATTTGAAAGGGACACAAACATTCAGAACATAGGAGATGAGACCAAGCAGTCTGGGAAACTGCCTGTAGCTCAAAAGGTAGATGTGATGTATCCGAAGAGTTATCCTGTCCCCAGCCCCATGACAGTGACTGGTTTAGGAATGGGTATGTGACCAAAGAAAGACTTTCTGGAGGCTTCTGAGGAAGTTCTTTCTGTTCTTAAGAGAGCAACAGGAAAGCAGACACTCCCCTGCCGATGGCCACTGGCAGCCTTCCCAAAGCCCCAGGAGAACTGCCTTAGGATTAGACTGATGCTGTGGACAGCAGCATGGAAGATGAAAAGACTCTAAGTCCTTGATGACATTATTGGACTTCTGGATCTACTAAAGCCAAACACCCTTACTTCTTGTTTTCATCTCATATGTAAGCTAAAGAAAAATGTTACTGCACAAGCTAGTTCAAGTTGGCTTTCCTGTTGCTTATAGCTGAGAACATTCTAAAGCAAAGGGGATTCAGATAAAAAAAAAACCGTGCGGACAAGTAAAAGGAGCCTACATCTCCAGCTTCAGACTCTCCTTTCTGGCCTTCATTCCATACAACCAGGACCCTGTAACCCTAACAGGTTCTTGTAACCCAACAGCCCAGGGTACAAACACTTCATTCCCAACCAACCCCAAGCTCTCCTTGGCCACCTTCTCCTCACAACATTCAGTGGTCATGGTCCAACCCCTAGATACCTTGGCTTATGAAAAGATCCGTCCTCACTACAAAATCCTCTATGTGAGGTTGGCCCAGGGTCATGTCGTAGGGCAATGAGCTGTTAAGTACTTTTTAAATTTTATCCTTGGCTGTATCCCTCTAGCCTGGCTTTGAGCCTTCCTCTGGGTATTTTGTCTTTCGGGAAAGAAGAAGGTAGCACTGTCTTCTTCATTGTTACTTTCCAGTCCCACAAAGAGATTTTCATTCTCTTTGAGCTTTCCAGTTGTAGTGTACACAGACCTACTCCTACAGGAAAGTACTTACTAAGAGTATTCAGTGTCCCTGACTTGATGGTCTCCCAAGACCAAGCTTAAATTGGCTGCAGGTGTCTGGAGCAGACTCCCAAAGAGAGGCTTCTTATCCTAGAACAAAGCTCCAGTGTGACCGGAGCTGGCAGGGGTGCTCCAGTCTCCACTGCCTGCTGGGCAGGGGTGCAGTGTTATCCCGAGCAGGCCCCCAGAAGCTCAGGGTCTGAGAACTGAGAACCAGAGTGGAAGGACAGGGAAGGGCAGATTCTCTGTAATTTCATAAAGCCCATTCAGGAATTGGGTTGAGGGTGGAAGACAGGGCAGTTTCCCCGAAGAAGTGAAGGAGCATTGACTTTGAAAATAGATGGACCCAATTCAGTTGTCATCTTCCAAACTGACTAGCTCTGTTACCTTTGACAAGGTCCTTAACTTCTCTTTCCTGTAGAATGGGACCAATGATCACTACCTCTTGGGGTTGTTGGTCCTTAAAAATGTTGGTAATTTACATATAATAACTGTATATATTTATGTGGTACAGTGTGATGTTTTGACATACATATACATTGTAGAAACATTAAATCAAGCCAATAAACATACTCATCAGCCCTACTTACCATGTTTTTGTTGTTGTAAGGGCCAAGTCTACTCTTGGAGCAATTTTGAAGTATACAGTCCATTATTAACTGTGGTCATCAGGCTGTTTACAGATGACAAAGATGAAGCACCTAACGCAGACCTTCGCTAATGACATCTTCTAGGATTCTGTGCACTCTTTCTCTTTGAGTAAAATTTAAAACCACTCAGAAGGGGCCCTGCAGAGGAGAGGGAGTAGCAGCTCCGTGATAGGATACTGTCTCATATGAGGACATGTGTCCCAGGGGGGAAAAGCACAGGGAAGGAATCTAACAATCAGATTTAAGACCCAGCTCTGTCAGTTGGGTGACTGGGTCCTTCACTCATCCTCTCTGTGTTTAGCGTCCTTCTGTGTAACAACAGTGTGGGACTAAATCATCTCTTATGTCCCTTCGAGGTCTCAGGGCTTCAGGAGGAGGAGATGACCACTCTGGACATGCCTGGCAAGGATCACAGGCAGATGTGACTTCATCTACGCACAGTTCCCCATCAGGCACCCCCCACCCTCTGAGTGCTCCCTGCAGGGTCTTTATGTTTGACCACTGGCCTCAAAATGCCTCACACTTGCTCTCACCCTTTGGTTTCACACTGCAAGAAGCAAATGGTAGCTCCTTCATCACCCCTTTCGAATGGGCCAAGTCTTGTGTCTGATCCTATACTTCCACAATTCTCTAAGGGCTGAATTCCTACCTAATTATTTCTTCTCTTTCATTCTGTCAGTTCCAAATTAGGGGTTTTGTATTGCTTTAGGACTTTTCACCTTGGAGTTCTAGGCAAGAATTGAAACAATCCAGAACAGCCCTTTCAACTCTGTCCCTTTAACATTCTCCCAGTGTTTCATCTTCCCTGTTTTCATGGAAACTTCTCTTCTGTGTTTGTGCCCATCTAGACCCAAATGTCCTACTCGGTTTCATCTTAACCAGTTTAAATGACTTCCTGATAACTGTGTCATGGTCTGTCTTGTTTCCAGAAGGCATCTTTCTCACTAGCTGCCCAGGTCGAGGTCCCATTTTTCTACTTTGTTTCTAATAGACTCCAAAAGTGGGCTTTTCTCAGCAGAACTGCATGCTTGGAAGCTGAGTAAGAATGGAGAATTCAGGCCATGTGTGCTGAGAAATCCCAGGTGAAGTGTGCTAAAAATGCAGATTTCTGACCTCGGGCATGATGCCAGAAAGCAGTTTTAATGTCCAAGGGTTTTATGCTTCAAAGGTAGACTCTTGTGATTGTTGGTTTAAACCTCCATACTACACAGGAAGCAATCTGATACCCCACTGACTGGAACATATAAGGTAAGTCAAAATTGCTTCAACTGAGGCCAACAACACTGCTGAAGATTTGATACCCTCTAGAGATTATTGCCCAAAATAGGTGAGTAGAAGAACAAGTTGCTCCACCAATTGTACATTCAGCATATTTCATATGTAACAGGCAAATTTAAGAATTTAAGTATTAGAATGACCAAGCATTAAGAATTGGGATTAGTCTATAATAGTTCCTGGCATTTTATAGCTTTTCAAAAATTTATAAACCCTCATATTTAAAAGATGGATAATAACTATCATTTGTTAATTGCAAAGCAAATGGATTTCTCCAGCAAAGAGAACCCATCACGGTTTAAATAATTGTATAGCATTGCACTGATGATCCTCTTTCTAGGAAATACTCCAATTCCACCCAGTGAGAAGGTGACTCAACCACATTGAGATACTCATTTAAAATATCATTTAATCCAATAAGCTTTTATTGAAAATTTCCATGTGTAAAACACTAAAGAGAGTATCAAGACAATTTTTTTCCCTTGTGACTTGCAAGTAAAAAGACAAAGATAAGCAAATAGCTACATTTAATAAACAAAATCTAATAAAATACATCGAAAAAAACAGATAACATACAGTGAAAAGTAGTACAGGAGGAAATTAATAACCCTTTGAGAATCTGGCAAAGTCTTCTGTAAGAAGTGGTATTTGAGCTGACCCTTGACCAATGGAGAAGACTCCCACAATTAGACGTGATGGGAAAATGTTTCACCTGAGGAGGAAGAACAGCTGAGCCAGAGTTAAGGAAGAAGGCTCATGTACACACGGTGAGAGACCAAATGTGGTCTGAATAGCGCATCTGGGGAACACAGCTTTAGTAGAGACTCAAGAGACCAGGGCAGAGGACCGTGAAAGGCTATCTGAGTTTTTGTTTTTTTCTGTTCTAGCTGGTCTCTCTGGTGTTGCTCAATGGAATTATTTACCAACACTGTATAAATAACTTCAGCAAATGCTATATTGAGTTGTCCACGAGAACAGCAACTCCATGAAAAATCAACACCTATCGCAAATCAACGTCTGCAATTCAGAGAGCTTGCTCTTAAACATTCAACAGGGGCTCAGATTGGAAACCATTGTTTTCTTTGTCTATGATTGATTTTGTTAGCTGTGTCTCACGCACGTCCCCTATACCTTACTTCCAGCTGCTCTGAAGTTAATGACCAGTACCATTGAGATGCCTTCCTGAGTGCCTTCAGGGGAATTCTGTGTAGTCCACGTAACTCTGCATTCTAAATCACACCGTCCTAAACATATCCTCCACATTTCATGAAGATCCTTGTATCCATATTTACATGATGCAGTAAGACTCAGACAACAGAAACTCAATTTTATTTATCTAGGTAAGTAAAAAGAATCAGCAAGATTGATGGCATGCTTTAAAAGGCACACCCCAACGGCAGTGGGGTTTATGGATAATAGGATGGGTCTGGGCTGTTAGGAGGATTTTACAATGCTCCAGGCAAGAGGTAACAAGAACCTGAATTAAAGCCATGAGACTTAAAAGAAGCGCAGATATGGGACGCATGTTGAAGACAGGATCAAAAGGGTTTGGCAAGTGATTGAAAGGGTGGAGAGAGGGAGGCAGACATGCTAAAGTGGGTTTCTATACGCAGGAGGCTGAGTTCATGGGAGGATGACAATACCATGACACAGGGAAGGGAAACCCAGGAAGAGTAGTCATTCTGGGGCTCAGAGAAAGGCAGGAACTTACTTAGTTGTAAGTTATTTAGGTAACTTTTAACAGGTATGTGCTCAGCTTCTGTTTGCTGAAGTAGTAGAATTAGGGTAACCCTATAATATTATTCTCCAAACTGGGACACTGTCGAGAGGGAAAGCGGATGATTTCATAATTACACCAGGACGACAGGTCTAAACCAAGGTTGCTCCAAGTACATCCAAATGTTTGGTTCCCTTATTTATAACACCTTTAACTATTCACTCAGTGGGGGCTGGCGTTAATGAATCTGGCTCATGGTTTCTTGAATCTTGGGACCTCAGAGTTACAGTGAACCCCCAGAAATCCATGTAACAGTCTCTTGGGGCTCCCAGAAGGCTTTCTCTACTACAGTCCCTGTGTCCAGCCTTTACCGGAACAGTTTCCAGGACTGGGGACTCACTATGACACTCAGAAGCCCAGTCTATTTTTGGACAGTGCTAAGTATTCTTTCTCATTATACTTAGCTAAAATTGGCTTCCCTGTGAATTCCACACATTGGTACTAATAATAGTTCTAATAATAATGATATCACCAATATTAAAATAGCTAACCCTTCTGGAGCATGTACAAAGGGCCAGGCCTTTCATGAATTGTTTTTGAAGCTCTCCAACAAGTGTATTTACATTGTAGCATCCCCCCTTTTACAGATGAAGTAAGAGACACTGAGAGGGAATGTTACTTCCCAGGCACATATCACTAATAAGTAGTAAGCCAGAATGTGAACGAAGTTCTGTCTTCCTGATCTTAAAGCCCATATTCTTTCCACAATAACACCTATCTTCAGGTCAAAATAGTTTGTCCTTGGAGAAATGCAGACTAAATCCAATCTGTCTTCCATTTGTCAGCTCTTATGATATTTGAAATAATTATCATCTCTTCCCTTGATGATCCTGATTCTTATTCATCCTCCCCACATCTGCCTTACCAAGAAGCACCAGCTTTTTCTTTTTAATATTTCTGGATTATTCACTCTCCAAAGATTTCAATATAATAATGCACCTTTTAATATATGATGCTCAGGACCAAAACCCATTTCAGGTGTTTTCCAACCAGCACAATCACAAGCTGCCTACTTGCTCTGTTCTGGGCACACAGCTTCAGTACAACACGAAGTCTCTGAATGTTGATTTTCCCCCTCATTACCATCTCCCCTTCAATGATCAGTTGTCACAGGCATATCAGGTTGTTTGTCACTTACAAGGGTTCAGCATGGAATGTGTGGCATCTCGATGCAATTCATCACCAACTCTAAATGTAGGTTTTGCTGATGATGGATGTGGAAGACATCTATTGTTTTTGCTCATCGGAATCTTCTTCAGGTAACAGTGTCCTTATTTTTTTGCCCTTTCAGTCTTTATTCTAAAGGTGAGTCAGACTCTACTACTGGATTCTAGCAGCAGAACTCATGACCTAGACTTATCCAATTAAATACCAAGCCTTTGCCTTAGAGGTTGGTATAGGAATGGGCAGAGTAGGCTAGTGGATTTTATCAGTTACTTACTGCTATCATAATGCCATGTAGCGATTTAGTACAAAATTCAGTGGCTTATAACAACATGCTTTTATTTCTTGCTCACATTTCTGCAGGTGGCCGAGGTTTGACTAATGAAGGGTAGGCTTGGATGATGTCAGCTCCAAGCAGATGACTACATCCAGGGTTGCTCTATGTCTTTCATCCTCTGCACAACATGTCTTTCAAAAAAACATGTTCTTGCCATGGTGAAAGGCAGGTGTGCAGCAAGAGGGAAAGCTCAACTGTACACTTCAAGATTCTTCTTCAAGACTCTTGTTTGGCTAATGGGATGCTAACAAAGTCACATGAGCAAGTCCACGGCCGGTGGGCTTGGACAATGGTAAACTGCCTACCATGAGACTGTGGCCATAAGGGGATGTGTACTGCTGTTACAACAGAGTAAAGAACTGTGACCAAGAAGTAACTCAGTCTACCACAATGATGCTGTCTGGGTGAACAGAATTCAAATTTTAGACTTGAGTTCTTCTTGAAACTACCATTTCTATTTGAAACTCTATTTCCAATAGACTCTATTCCCAGTAGACTGGGTGCCATGACATAGCAAGCCTCAAGTTTGGGACTACCACCCAGAGACACAACTGAGCCACCACAGAGAAAGGAGAGCCTATAGGTGGAGCCTGGTGGCAGGAGTTTAGTCCTGAATCAAGCTATACCTGCAGTCAGAGCACCTGCTGAATATCATTCAGTGTGGTGAGCCAATACATTCCATTTTGCTTAAACCAGTTGAGTTAGGCTTTCTGTTACTTTGCACACAAAAGCCTACTAACAGTTGGTGAATGAGTGAAATCGTCTTTGCAACTGAGTTGTGGCGCATGATTATTAAGCCTATAAATACTTTGGCCAGAGTTTTTATGATGCAGTCTTCTAGCCCACTCATCACCGTCACAGCCCTTCCTTGGTGGAGTGATGGCATACAACATCTGGAACTAGGCCCTTTCATCTTGTCTCTCACACACCTTTGAAAACCATTTCAAATCATTAGTAGCCTAGGTTGATGTTTAATGATACATGATCCCATTAAAAAGCCCTCTTCACCTTAAGTGACTTCAATTTTTTTCCACAGAAGAAATAAAACTGAATTTAAAATTCCAGGATGGAAGCTCAAAAGAAGCAGAAATAGTGGTTTTTAGGCCAAAAAAGGGAAGAGTTTTGTAATTACATTGTGTTCCTGGCCTGTGTGATTGAGTTTTTTGCTTTTACTGTTTAAGAAACGACATGGAACGGTTGAAAGAGCACTTAATTTCAGAAGCCGTAATTTCAGAAGCCATCACTTTTATCCAGGCTCATCACATAAGTCTGAATCTTAGTTTCCTCATCTAAATAAAGGGGATAGTTTCTGTCCTATATGACTTACACAGTTGTTGCAATAATCACAGGAGATCATGAATGAGAATTAGATATTGTTATTATTTTCTTTAAAACAAAATCATTTTCTGAACATTTAAGTTTAGAGAGAGACCATTTGATTTTAGCTACTCAGATGTATTTTATAATGCTTTATACCCTGTAACTAGACAGTTCCTAGTATTACAACCACAACATTGAAAGAAATGGGGGCCATCTTTCTTAGTGCCTTCTTAGGAGCAAGAAAGCCTTTCCTACAAGTTCCCAATCAAACCTCTCTCCTGATTCATTGGTCAGAAGAGGCTAACATGTCCAACTATGAAACTGAACATTGGCATAGGAGAACGAGACAGCTAAAATTGGCTTAGACATATTTCCTGTGCATCCAACACCATGTTCAAGAGAATGCATACCTGAACAAGAGCAAAGTTGATTTCTCAAGAAAGAGAAATGGTGCTGAGGTTGGAGACCTAAAGTATCTGGTACAGGACTTACCAAACTCTACTAAAAATGGCCCGTCTACCTGTCTGAATCCATTACTCTCTAACTTCTGGGGCAAGAGAAGCAACTTGCTCTTATATCCCAAGCACCCAAGACAATTTCCAAAACCCAGTGGGAACTCAGTAAGGACTTACTGAATTTTGTTACCAGATTTTAAATCCATTTTAGCTCTCAGGCATTATAAACATGTTTCAATGGTAAGCTGACAGTCATTTCTATACTTTTCTTGGTGCTGGGTGGAGACCTAGTAGGGAGGAAGGAACATCCCATGGTATGTGTAAAATGCCTGATAGCCTTCTGTGATTCTTTGATTTCTAGAATGATTCCATTTCCCTGCCCCCTTTACATTATTATCTAAAACCTTTAGAACTAATTAGAAGTGGGAGGATCAAAGATGATATAGTTTAAATTTGCTTCCCGCCTCACCCACTTAAAGTAAAGAATCCTGCATAGCCCATTAAGCTGGAGGTACTTGCTGACAGGAAGGAAACCATCTGGTGAACAACTTCTGTTAATTATGTTGGAACATACTAACGAGAAGAAAGAACAGCCTTTAATGACCTTCCCGTTGGTGGCAGAATCCACTGCAGAGTAGACAGTCGTGGCTCAGAGCCAAAAGCTAATGGTTAGTATTGGCACTGAACACTCAGGCTCACTAGGACTTAATAATCTCCCCTCAGTGGAGAAAGTATTTTAGGCATTCACAGCATAAATCCTCCTACCACCTGCATGTAACTGAGCTCCAAAATAGCCATTTAGGGCATTATTTGGAATCCCTTAGTAAATGTGAATCTGGGTGTTACCTTCTGTATCTTTGGACGCATCGAATGAGGCCAAAGAGAGGTTTGCATTTTGTTTCAACCAATAACAATATTTAAATGTTCCCTGGCAAAGATCAGATGCTATTACTGCATATCCCAGAGGGATAAAGATACACAAAAATAATTATCCTCATTATGACCTGGATGAGTTAATTATTTATAATAATATTTCTAATTCCACTTTACCCTCAGAAATCTAGACAACCCTAGTTGCCCAGCAAAAAGGCAGTTAAAGCTGTGGCATTATATCATGAATTAGCTATAGGTATCAAAACATCGGTATTTTTTATTTCATTCATTTCTATGTGTTTTGAGAAATATTTTCAAAGTGGCTTATGTAGAATGACAAGAATACATAAAATTTAAAAGAAAGTTGTTTAAACTTTAGAAATTTAATATTAAACATAATTTTTAAAAAAGAAAAGTTAAAAAAGGAAACAAGGGGTAAGAAAATAAATTCAAACCAGGAATAAAGCTAGTATACAAATATGCATGTCATGAAATACTGTGCCTTACTGGAGGTGGGCTACAAACTTGGCTCTAAGCTTCCTAGTTAGCCCACTTTGAAAGGGCAAATACTTTAGTGGGCGCTTGAGGGGCTTAGGAAAAAGTTTTTAAAAACATCTCAAGCATAAGAGTTTCCTAGTATTAAAAATACTTTAAACTGACCATATCACCTAGTACAGTCACAATACGTATGCATTTGTAAAAATCCTAGAAACTGCTGCTTCAAATCAGGTGGAAAATGTTATTTCAACAGAAATCTTAAATAAAAGATCTGTAACTATGAACTGTCAACATTTAGCTTCTAAATTATAACAAATCTCTAAAGAATATAAATCTGTAACATATTAAAGTTTAACAACCCTACAAATCAGCCAAGAAAGGGCTTTATATAGAATTTCTTGATGTATATTTAAGGCTTTTATATATGCATCAAGAATATAATTTTTATGAAAGCAGGTATGTCCAAGAGAGTGCACAGAAGTAACAAAATAAAAGTTGTTTGTGCCTAAATCATCCCATCTGTGTCTCTTGGATAATACTCAATCTCCTTTGCAACCACATGCATCAAGCTATTGGCTAAATATCCTTGTAGACAGGATGTCTCCTACTTGCATTTGAACTACTCTTCTGTTTAAAATACAAATGCAATTAATTTGCATTATTTATTTAATCTGTCTTTGCATATTAATGTCGCAAAAACTGAAAGTAAATATTAGGTCATGATCAACATGCCTCAAAATATCTTTGTGTTCAGTGAATTTAAGTAATTTTTTGCAAAAAAAACTAACCTCAACTTTCTTTGAAGCTTTCGATGCTTCCCCACCTCCTACTATCCTCTGCGCCACTCACCACTATCTTTGAAGCTGGCTCACCTGGTAACAGACTTACTGCAAGCTGTAGTGTACACCTACCATTCAAAGAGTTAGATGTTGTCCATGTGACAGATTTAATCAGTCCCTTGGTCTCTCAGACATGCAGCTGGTGGTGAATTCTTTTTTGCTAGTGTAATCTTGTAAGTGTCTTAAGTTAAAATTAAAGCTGCCATTAAATTTTCATCTTGTTCTTCAAGAAGACTGTTTTCTGGAAGTAGCATGTGTATATATTCTCATGTGGCAGTGCCAAAGAGATATTTTATACTGTATCAAATCTTTCGTGTTCAGATTAATAGAAAAATCAGTAAAGAATCCAAGTTGTTGGATCTGGGCTAAACCAGGTCACCTAGAATTATTGGTAAAAGTAAAAATATGACCCTCTTTGGCAGTTTTATGCTACAGATGCTGCATTTAAGATGACAGCATCGAAATAGAGAAAAACATGTGGGATTTATAGAAATTCTCTCCATGTCCAGATTGCCTGGCCTCTACAAGTCAAAATGTCACTTCTGAAACACATCATTTACCAGTCCTTCAGCAAAACAAACAATCCTTAGGATGTCCCCCATGGAACCAACAAGGTAAATGGTAATAGAGTTGGAATGTTACCACAATGAAGAGAGGATGGAGCTTCAGATATTGCCAATTTTTTATAGAAAAGTCAAAAAAAAAAAAAAGGAAAGGAAACTAAAATTGAATATAGGACAAAAAAGGCTTTGAAAGGACAAAATGAACTTTTGACAACCAGCAACAAATATATATCCTGTGAGAGCTGCTGGGTTTGGTTGGGGAGATAGAGGACACCAACTGACAGAATATTTACCTTACTCTGCGAAGAAAAATAAGAACCCCATCAATCAGAAAAACATTCTCAAGATTAATGGTTTAACATAGTCAATCCAACCCTCCAATAAATTCTATCTGGGCCTATAAGCAAGAGTCACGTTACAAATTTTCACTGCCATTTTAATTGGATAGAAAAGTATGTTCAGTTTTTAACCATATTTTAATGGATGCTAAAGCACAAGGAGAGACTTAGGAGGGGATATCAAAAAGTTTGTGGAAAGTATAATTTAAAGGTAAAAATGAAAAAGATAAACTTTAAGTCCTGGGACACATGTACAGGATTTGCAGGTTTGTTATATAGGTTAAACGTGTGCCACGGTGTTTTGCCGCACCTATCAACCCATCACCTAGGTATGAAGCCCCATATGCATTAGCTATTTTTCCTGATGCTCTCCCTCTCCCTGACTCCCCACAGGCCCCAGTGTGTATCGTTCCGCTTCTTTCTTTCTCAAAATAAGCTCCACCAAGTTTAAGATGCTCTCGTAAGTACCCAGTCATTTAATCCATCCTTAAACATTTGAAGGTCCTGAAAATTTAATCAAGTTAATATAGTCTTTTACATTATTAACTGAAGAAAAATGGGTGCCCTTTTTTTCTTCAGAATTGTTAAGATTAGAAAATAAACTCAGAAAGCAATCAGGACTGTAAGGTGCATGCCTAATTATTTTCCATTGAAACTCTTGAGAAATTGCCTTTGTTTGTTGGAAAGAATAAGAAGGAGCATTATCATGGTGGAGAAGGACTCTGGTGAAGCTTTCTTGGGCATTTTCTGCTAAAGTTTTGGCTAACTTTCTCATAATAAGCAGATATTATCAGTCTTTTGCCTTCCAGAAAATCAACAGGCAAAATGCCATTAGCTGCCCCAAAAATCTGTTGCCCTGATCTTTGCTCTTGACCAATCCTCTTTTGCTGTGACTGGACCCCTTCACTGTCTGGGTAGCCATTGCTTTGATTGTGCTTTGTCTTCAGGATCATACTGGCAAAGCCATGCTTCAACTCTTGTTACAATTCTTTAAAGAAAGGCTTCAGGATCTTGATCCCATTTGCTTAAAATTTCCATTGAAATTTCTGATCTTGTCTCCAACTGATCTGGGTACAACAGTTTTAGCACATAGCAAGGGAAAATTTGCATAACACTGATTTTTTAGTCAGAACTCTGTGTACGCTGAACTAATTGAGATGTCTGTGGTGTTGGCTATTTGTATGCTGTTAATTGTTGGTCCTCTTCAGGTAGGGCACAAACAAGATGAAATATTTTTTTCACAGATTGATATGGATGGCCTGCCACTGCATGCCTCATCTTCAACATCATGTCATTCTTAAAACAAGTTATCATGTGTAAACTGTTAATTTATTTGGGGCATTGCCACCATAAACTTTTTATAAAACATCAATAATGTCGCCATTCTTCCACCTAAGCTTTACCATGAATTTGATATTTGTTCTTGCTTCAATTTTAGCAGAATTCATGTTGTTCATATAAGGGCTCTTTTCAAACTGATGTTTATCCTTCTTAGTGTCTCACATTAGGTCCTGTTTGACATGTTATAAGTTAATATGAGTTTTTTGGTTCAAAAAAATTTTTGAAATCTATGCTTAGTTTTTTCATGATATGCATTTCCATGACATTTTGAAGTCCTCATATATATTAAACTTTTCTTATTCTTTAGGAAATAATTCTAATGAGTTCATGATTGTGATTAAGATTTGATACTCAGAATAGTGAGGTGGTGCGTCAGAAAATGTTGGGACAGATTCCAAGCTCTACAGACTCCTAACTAGGTGTGTTATCTCTACTGAGGAAGTACCCTAACCTACTTAACCTACAGATTTCTCATCTGTGAAATTGAAATAGTATCTTTGGTATAGTAAAAACAATAAATACAAAGTATGTTGAGCCTTTAGCACAGTGTGTCACATAAGTGACTGATAAAGTATAACTGATATTTCTAGTGAAAATACATGAGGACCCTACAGCCTAACAAGTGTTACAAAATTATTCTCATCTTAGGTAGCAGAGTACTGTGTTAAGAACATCCTATAAGACATAGATCTAAATTCCAGGATAGATTTAGTATACCTAGAGTATGCTAGATAATAATAAAACTCCATGCCTTTCTTTTTTGAAAAGATTATCATACAGTTACAAATTAGGTAAGGAACAGAACACTATATCCTGAGGGTCTATTAAAGATGAAGAAACAAATTCATATAGGTAAATATGAGACTCTTTCTTTTTGAAAAATATTTATTTTTTAATTTTATATGATCTCTAGATTCTTGGGTAACTTGGGAATGAAAAGCCGTGATTCAATTTTGTGCCATCATTTTAAGAGGATAAGTAAAAGTTTTTATCTTGGTTTAGCAATTATTGCATTCATCTCAGAGGGTAGAAATTTGACTCCTGTATCTACAGACTCACCTGGTTGTAGGCAAATTGCTTAATCTCCTTTTTAATTATCTTCTCCATCCATGAAACAGTACGATAATATTCACCTATCTCACAGAGTGTTGTGTGTCTTTATTAATTAATGTTTGGAAGATTAAGATCCTCAGATGAAAGGAAATGTGAAGTATAATTATCATTTTATTTTTGCATGATATGTTATGGAATAAGACCTAAGGTGCTATTCTTTTGACAGAGGCCAATAGAGATATGCAGATCTGTGCATCTGATGGCCAACAAACAGCCTATACAGAAATGATATCAAAGGTTTTATCAGACCCTAATTTTAGAATGTTTCTTTATTTTCATTATCTCCAACTGCATGAGTTAGCCAGTAATGAAGGAAAAGAGAATTAAATACTTTCTCCATCATCACAGCATTCTACCTTCAGTTTTTACCTATCTTTTAATCAAACAATCCTACCACATTGAGTATTCATGTTTTTCAAGGTCAGATTAAGGGGAAGGGTCTCTAAGAATAAATCAGTAGTTAACAATAGGAACATAAATAAGACATTTCTCTGTGCTCTCCCCTTTTTATCTTTGATTTTTTCCTTTTATACATCTTTTCCATGAACCATTTATTGTTCTTGTCTTCTTTTCAATAAAGTTACCACAAACTTTAGCATTGAATGTGAAATTTTAGAACCCAGAGGTACACCCATTGGAATATACCCAATTATACAGTGACTGTTTCCCCTTTACATTTTCAGGGGCTAGGACTGTTTAGAAAGACTATTGCAGGGTTTGACAATGCTTGGAAAACACTTTAGATCCCTGAAGGGAGCAGAGAGCATACCAAAGGATTTCTAACAAAGTAACCACCCTACAGATTTACTTGCTATAACAAAAGCACACATCTAGTCACATCCCTGGTCTGCTTAAAACCATCTTTTCATGGCTCCCCACAGTCCACAGGTAAAGGTCGTGATTTAGGAGCACTTTACAAACCAGCACCAATCTGCATGACAGTCTTGCTGCCTACTGCCCTCCTTTACTCCAAACTCTCAGGACAAAATGCTTTTCCCTAAGCTCAATCTAATCCTTCAGGACTCAGCTCAAAAGTTCTCTCTCCCACCATCCAGGAAGTTATTCTAGTTACATCGCTGAGTCTCCATATTATTCATAAACACATTTGCATTAACAATTGCTGCATTTATATATAAAAATTACATATATTTGTTTATTAATATATTATTTAATGTTATTTAAATTTATATTACATTTTTATATCTTTGTTTCAGTTTTACTTTATATATGTATATATTTCTCTATATTTTATCTATATATTTATATAGTTATATAAACATTAATTAAATACATAAATTATTTAAATGTATTTACATTTATATAAATATACATAGATTCATAGGTGTGTATGCTTTATATATATCCTCATTACTATTTATTTAGCATTTTATTTATATGTTCATATTTATTTGTATTTACAGTATGTTCAATTAAATATTAGAATTAAAACGAATAAAATTAATTTCCTTTCTGCTTCAATGACTAGTCTGTGAATTTCTCTAGGTCAGGTATTCAAAATGAGATTCAAACTCAACTCAATACAATAATAATACTTGCCTTTACTGAGCACTAACTTCATGCCAGATCGTGGGCTAAGTGATTTGTATACATTATCTCATTTAAGCTACTCAATCATAGAAGGAGATTGCGTTTATTACTATCCTCATTTATAGATGAAGAAAAGCAGTAACTCACCCCTAGTATTGAGTGCTTATTTAGGCTTTGAACCCTGTTTTGGTCTTAACTCCAAAGACCTGACCTTTGACCACTAGGTGATTGGGAACACAAGGTGAGGGCCATGCATCCTAGTGGGTAAGAGCCAAGCAAGGGTTTGGGAGTCAGATAACCAAGGCACAAGTCCCTATTCCATTATCTCTTAGTGGTGTGGGTCTAGAATATTTCCGTCCTTCATGACTATATGATGTGAGAGAGACACCAATAGAGAGTGAATGCTGCTTGGGAAAAGGAAAATGCATCAGTAGTTAGTGATAGAAAATTTAGATTTTGTAAAAAATTGACATTGTTACTTCCCTGATGACAATACTGAAAAAAACCCTGGCTAAAAGTTAAATCCCATTATTTTCTATCATTTAGATCCTTGCAACTCAAGAAAAGGTAACATTAGCATCACCTGGGAGTTTGTGAGAAATACAGAATCTCAAGCACCACCCCAGACTACAGAATCAAGTTCTGTGTTGGGACAAGATACTCCAGTGATGCCTACATACCACATAGCTTGAGAAGTGCTTGTTTGCATCTTTCTGTCCCTGACCAATACAATTAAATTGTGATTCCAAAGACGACTTGTTAATTCTCCAACTTTATATCCAAAAGAAATTTGAGGATTACAGGGGAGAAGTAAGGGTGCCAGTAAACCAAGAATCAGAGTCTAATAGGTTGCCTGCAAGCAAGCTGTGTGATCTCAGGAAATTTCTGTCTCTATGATTTAAATTCCATCTCTATAACAACTGTTTTTGGAAAAAGGAGGAAAAGGAGGAGATAGGAAAGAGGGAAATTAGCATAGATTATTATAAAGGAGACTTTTAAAATTCAAATATCATTAAGTATAAGATTAATAAAGTAAAACAGATCTGACTGAAAATTGTAAGGATTGTGTCTCTGTATTAACTACTGTTATATTTTCTAATACTTAGTAGGTGCTATATAGATACATGAGCTAAGAGTGAAGAAGTGATCACTCTCACATTTAAAAATACTCAAAAGTCTTTCCCAAAGCTAGCAGCACCTTCTTCAGTACCCTTACCATATTATTTTATTGTCTTAAGAGTCAATAGATGACACTTAAGACAATGTAACAAATTTATTAAATGACATACAATCATCCATAACCTATCTACTAACAACATTTTGCAGATTTTCTTCCCCAGCACACATCTTTTACATAGCTAAAGTCATAGAGTACATAGATTTGCAACCTGCATGTATCTTTACTCCATAAGAGCACTGGCATATGGCAACCATTCAATAAACATTTGTCAATGTGCATAGCTTTCATAATTAGTTTAGGACTGTATAATATTTCTTTAAGGTAATGTGTTCTCAGTTTTAAAACATCCATAACGTTGAACATTTTGGTGGTTTTTCAAGTTGTTTTTTTCTTTTACAAAAGAATTCTAGAGTGAACATTTTTAAGAATGTACATTTGTGGGTCTGTCAAGTGACAGTCCTTTGACATTCATAGGAGTGGATTGATGGGAACAAAGAGCATCATTATAGCTCTTGTTACACACTGCTGAATTTTCTTTCTAGTTCCCAGTCTTTAGAATTGTGAGAGGGTCTTGAATTCTCCAATGGCTGCAGCAAAAACTAGAAGCCAGAAGCCAGCTACTGATGCCACCACAGTCCTTGAAAATGGCAAGACAGATATTCCCACATTGTTTTCTTTCACAGACAATTTAAACAAAATGGAAACCCTGCACTAGAATCTGGCTTACAGCATCCACTGGGTGAAACATCGTGTTACACAAATGACCAGAGACTTACTGGATAAACAAGATGCATTCAGAGTTGCATTCTTTCCCAGAATCTTAGGAGCATAGATTCACAATTCTATTTCCAGCCTATTTTTAAAATATCAAAGAGAAGGACCAGATGTCACAATGAATTAATAGCCTGGACTTTCAAATCTGGAGACACAGGTTCAAATTCTCCCTAGTTGAAAGTAAATATGAGTTTTCTGGCTTCTTGGAGCTCCCTTGTGAATATTTCATTCACCCCCAAATTTGACAGTTTGACAGGATGATCCCAGCATCTTCTTTTTTATTGTGACCTGAGCGCTGAAAGCTCAGATGAGGTGAGGCAGGTGCCATAACTGAGCTGAAGGAAAAGCCAGCCTCATCTCCCACTCTCCTCACCACACAGACCTCTAGGGATTCCTCTCTCCTGTTCAATATTTCCCCATCAAAAGGCACTGAGTTACACAGCTGTTGCTTAAGAGAGGCAGGAAATAAAGGAGGAGGAGCTCTGGCCCTTTAACTTAGAGACAGAGAGTCAAAAGCTGTCAAAGTGCAGCTGCACGATCCATCGGCATGGCCATGGCACTGTTGCAGTCCATCCTAGCGGATCTCATGAAGGCTCTCCCTTGATGCGTTTCCCCTCGGTGACACTCACCTTTATTCTCCACTCGAGTCAGTTTCTGAGACCCGTCACAGAGACTGTGACAATGTTAACATATTTATGCCTGATGGCCTTTTCTTCTAGGAGGTCTTCCAGCTAAGTTGGGGTTACATACCCCACTGTCATGCTCTCCTGGCACCTTTCTTCCATCCCAGCAATGCTCTTACTGCCTGCAATAGCCTGTACCTATCTGCTTCCTCCTGGGCCGCTAGACTCCATGAGAGCAGAGAATGCACCTACTCACTTCACTATCTAAAGATCTCAGTAAGGTCTTCTAGATCATCCTTGAAACCACTGGAGACACCTCTGGGAAAAGAAGAGTGTCATGGGAGAGGTGAACTTTGTGTAGGAGAGGCCCCCCTGATGGTACCTGGGCTGAAGAGGGAGCCTGCCCTAGGCTCACTGCCAGCTGGGCACCTAGCTCAGGTGAACCAGATTTCCCCTAGAAACCCCAGTGGGTCCTCATATGGGAACTGGTATGATGATTGAAAATGGCAAATGATCTTTTCCTCAAAAAGGCAAAGGAAAGGGAGGTAGCACATCACGCATCAATGCCAAGAAGCAACCCAGAATAATTAGACTTCAGGAAGATCTGATCTTGGAAAATTTTGATGAAAAAATAAACTTACATGTACAATCTTACTTCATATCTGTTTTTCCTTCTGGTTGTGTTGGATTGTCAATTTAAAGTACATTCAAACAGACACTTTAAAAGGCAGAAGGAGCAAATTCATGCATCTCCCCCAGCAGCAGCTTTCCTGTGGGATTCTTTGCGGGGAGAAAGCCTGGCTGATCCTGGAGTTTCTAAAAAGGTAGGCTGTCCACTTTTCATCACATGTGAAGATGCCCTGCTTTTACGTGAGTTCAGCTCTATCAAACTGTGAGCATACGTTTCAAAAAAATTATGACTTTTAAGGCATAGTAAAGACAGTTGAAACATTCTTTCTCTCCCTCCAGAAACCTAGGAATGAATTCCTCACCACTAAGGCAGAGTCCAGGGGAGAGAAGGGCAACCAGCCAGAGAGGAAAAGGGAACCCAGAGAGAGCTGATCAAGTCAGGCCAAGTTAATAACAGACCTGCAAAGACCAGCCTCCAAGCCTCTAACCTGCAGCCACGGGGAAATCCCAGAGAACTTGTCTCTTTAATTATTTTCCCCTGAAAAATATTATCTGGAGCTCTTCCTCTAAGTCTCTCTGCACCCTGATATTTGGGATAATTGCACCCACTGCTCTTGAGCTTGGGTGCTAAAATCCCCTCTTGGAGTTGAGTTTTTAAAGGGAGCAGGTTTAAAGCTGTCAGCAAGAGAGGAGAGAAGGCCAAATTGCTCTCATGCTTGAGCCCGTGGCCCAATTTGTTTGTAATTGGATTGGTATGCAGGGAAGATAGAGCTGTCTGGGGAAAATGCTACATGATTCCCTTTAGTAGAGGATACTACCAATGCTGCTGTTAGCCCAGCGCCAGTTCCCAGCTGGTGGGGGAAGGCAGCGAGACCCTAAATGCAGAGGAGAAGGGCCAATGCCATGAATTCACCAGATAACAGGACAGTAGGGGATGGCCTTCACCAAATTCAACCCAGAAATCAGAGCATATACTGCAAGGTTTGTGTGCAACATTAGGTAATGTGGGCCAAGGAGGAAGCTTGGATGAGAGAAGGGAGGAGAAGATGAAGCTGGACAGGATTCCAAGAGTCTAATAGCAGCCCTTTACCAGGAAAATGTTTTTTCAGTAAAATGAAATTGGAGCAACTTCCATTGCCTTCTCAGTTGAATCTACATGGCCCAATTGTCAGCCAATAATATAAATTCCATCTGCAGGCCATCGCCAGCTGCAGAGCCTGAAAAATGTAGGCTTGAGGAGAAAGAAATTTCACTTCTACTCTCAGTTTTGCTACATCGTTTATGAAACTTTTGGCAAGACACTTAAGCCAATTGAAGCTCAGTCTTCTGATCTGTAAAATGAAAATAATAACTCCTTTGAGAATGCTGACTTAAAGGGATCTTGAAAGTCTGAAGAGCTATATTGGGTAAAATTCATGGTCAATCAGCATTATTCCCACCCCTTTATAAATGTTCCCTTTTATCTCAGGCACCAGAAGCCTGGGAACTACACATCCCAGATTTGCTTTCCACCAAGGTTCTGAATTTTGACTTATATTTGACAATGAAATTCATTTGTGAGATATTTGTAAGGGGGAAGAGAGCAATGGAGATGCCTCTTCCTCTGTCAGTGGTGGTGGTGGTGACCTGATATGAGCTTCTACAGATATAACAAACACGGTAGCTGGCTGGTCACCTCTACGTACCAATTTCAGGGGTGTGGGCCAGTTGTCATTTCCCGACCTCAGGTGACAACCTGTGTGGCATAACCTCAAAGCTTAAGAGTAATTCACCTTACTTTCTTTGTTCCAGTCTTTTCCAGAACACAGTACTTTTTTGGTTCCAGTCTTTTCCGCAATATTGCTATTTGTTTCAGGCAATGGAAGTTGCAGCAATTTCATTTTATTAAAAAAAATTGATGTAGCAAATTATCACAAACTTAGCACCTTAAAACAACACTTATTGCACACTTCTATAGAGCAGGTGAGTTCGACTGAGTTTTCTATTCAGAGTCTCACAGGGCTGAAATCAAGGGGTCAGCCAGGTTGAGCTCTTACCTGGAGGCTCTGGAAACAATCTACATCCAAGTTCATTCATGCGGTTGGAAGGATTTATTTCCTTCTGGTTTCAGGATTGACATTCCCCTTTCCTTGCTAGCATCAACCAGCGGCCTCTCTCAGCTCCTTCAAGTCACAGCGTTCCTTCCCACAAGGCCTCTTCCATCCACCACATGGAGTCCTTCTTACAGCATCACAGCCAGCAACAGAATCCTTGTGTCAGATCTAACCCCACACTTTTAACTCTGACTTGCTTTTCCACTCTCACCAGGAGAAAGCTGCCTGCCTTTAAGGGCTAAGGTGATTACATCAGGCCCCTCAGATAATCTCCTTTTCTTAAAATAAACTGAGTCATATAACCCATCACAGGAGAGTTATATTAGCATATTTACAGCTTATAGGATTACAGCATAAGATCTTTGGGGAACCATTTTATAAACTCTGCCTACCATAGCACCTAATTCCCTCTATTAAATTACATCCTGCATGAAAAACCTAGAGTGGTTTCTGTTTTCCTGTACTGAACCATAAGTGATCTGAGACCACTATCTGCAAACAAACTCTAAAGTAGAGAAAATATCTCTTAAGGTTTCATAACGGTCTTACCTGTGGAACATGCTGAATCTTTACCCAATAAACATCAGTTCAACCAACAATTATTTAGCAACTGTCATGTACCAGGTTGTGCTACATTTAAGGCAATCAAAAAATAGGAAATCCTCCTACCCTCATGGTCTAATGGGCAAAACAGCCACATGAATAGAGCATTTCAGTGGATTATAACATCAGAGATTATAAGAGAGATTAAGTTCAAAGTGGAACACTATTCATTTACTCAAGAAATAACGTTTAGACAGCTACTCTGGGTCATGCATTGGCTATGGTGCCAGTGATTGGAAGACCAATGGAGTAGGTTCCTCCCTGGAGAATCTCAACTCTGGTGGAGGACTTGGATATGTACTCACAATAAAATACAACGTTATAATAGTGCCTGCAGTATGTAGACTTTTTTTACTAGGTATCCTACACTATGCTAAATACTTTAAATATATTATCATTTTTAACTAGCACTTTGGGAGGCCGGGGCAAATGAATCACCCGAGGTCAGCAGTTTGAGACCAGCCTGGCCAATATGGTGAAATCCCATCTCTACTAAAAATAAAAATTAGCTGGGCATGATGGCTTGCACCTGTAATCCCAGCCACTCAGGAGGCTGAGGCAGGAGAATAGCTTGAACCCAGGAGGCAGAGGTTGCAGTGAGCTGAGACTACACCATTACACTCCAGCCTGACTGACAAGAACAAAATTCTGTCTTGAAAAAATTTACCTTAAGCCTAAAAGGTATATACAATCATTTTCTAAATTTTATAGAGGAGGAAACTGAGGCTGAAAACAAGTCACTTTTTTTTCTTTTTCTTTTCTTTTTTTTTTTTTTGAGATAGAGTCGTGCTCTGTCACCCATGCTGGAGTGTAGTGGCATAACCTCGGCTCACTGCAACCTCTGTCTCCCGGGTTCAAGCAATTCTCTTGCCTCAGTCTCCCAAGTAGCTGGGACTACAGGCGCATGCCACCACGCCTGGCTAATTTTTTGTATTTTTTCATTAGATATGGGGTTTTACCATGTTGCCCAGGCTAGTCACTAACTCCTGAGCTCAGGCAATCTGCCCGCCTCAGCCTCCCAAAGTGCTGGGATTACAGGGATGAGCCACCACAGCCAGCCAGTTAAGTCACTTTTCTAGGAAAAGACAGATGTGAGTTTGCAACCCAGATAGACCCAATTCTATCACTTCCACCCCACCCCCTCAGGGGATCCCTCAGGATCCTTTCTCACCATTTCTGTGCTGCCTGCCTCACCCTAACTCCACACCTTGCTGCCATTCCCACATACATGGGCTTCACTTCCCGTAGCCAACACCTGCAGTCTTTCTTAGAGAACTATCTTTTGAGTCTCCTTTGTCCACACAAAATGGAGAAACCAAAGTGCCTTAGGAGTGCATGTCCCCTGGGGTGGTTCTTGACCCACACCTGCTGGATACGAGGATATGAACACTCTAGTTCCTTGGCCTTAGGTTAAGACAACTCTGAGGCCTGATTTACAATG
Source organism: Cacajao melanocephalus (assembly GCA_963573385.1). Taxonomy (NCBI): domain Eukaryota; kingdom Metazoa; phylum Chordata; class Mammalia; order Primates; family Pitheciidae; genus Cacajao; species Cacajao melanocephalus. The sequence goes on from CAUYLG010065798.1 coordinate 53,897, forward strand.
ACTGACTTTGCTTGCAGATTGGGCAAAAACTGATGGACTTTGTCTGTGATTGGACACTCCCTTGGCTTCCTTCCCTCCCTCACCTCTGCACCCCCCTCCCCACTACTGTCCCAGTTTCCTTTGGGAATTTCCTCATTGTGATGATTAATATCATTTTGAGTGTCAACCTGATTGGATTGAAGGTGGCAAAGTATTGTTCCTGGGTGTGTCTGTGAGGGTGTTGCCAAAGGAGATTAACATTTAAGTCAGTGGGCTGGGGGAGGCAGACCCACCCTCAATCTAGGTGGACACAATCTAATCAGCTACCAGCATGGACCAGAATAATAGCAGGCAGAAGAACAGGGAAAGATGAGATGGCTAAGTCCTTGGGGCTTCATCTTTTGTCCATGCTGGATGCTTCCCGCCCTTGAACATCAGACTCCAAGTTCTTCAGCTTTTGAACTCTTGGACTTACACCAGTGATTTGCCAGGGGCTGTATGGCATTTGGCCACAGACTGAAGGCTGCACTGCCGGCCTCCCTACTTTGAGGTTCTGGGACTTGGACTGGCTTCCTGGCTCCTCAGCTTACAGATGGCCTGTTGTGGGACTTCACCTTGTGATCATGTGAGTCAATTCTCCCAATAAACTCCCTTTCATATATTCATCTATCCTATTAGTATTGTCCTTTTAGAGAACCCTGACTAATACAGTCATAAACACTTTAACACAGATCAGAGGGTCTGCCTAAGACACCGCTGTTCTGACATTGACACTACACCACTATGGGAACCAAGAGAAATGACCATATTCATTTGGGTCAGTTGGCATGCATGGCATCCCCAGAGAAAGTCATATTTCTGAGTTATAAGTGGAGGTCTGCCAAGGTGGATAAGTGGGAAGAAGAGCATTCTGGCCGGAGGGAATGGAACACACAAAAACACAGAAACGGGAACCATAAGAGCAAGTCGAACGATGGAGAAACAGGATGGATAGCTGGAGCTAAGGGTAGAGGAGGCAGGGCCTGCAGTGAGCTGGAACCCTCATGCCAGGAGAGTAATACCTAAGAGTATTAAGGGAGATAGACTGTGATCACCTTTATCTTTTTTTTTTTTTTTTTTTTTTTGAGACAGGCTCTTGCTCTGTCACCCAGGCTGGAGTGCAGTGGTGAGATCTCGGCTCACTGCAACCTCCGCCTCCCAGGTTCAAGTAATTCTCCTGCCTCAGCCTCTCAAGTAGCTGGGACTACTGGCTTGTGCCACCACACCCAGCTAATTTTTGTATTTTTAGCAGAGACAAGGTTTCACCATGTCGGCCAGGATGCTCTCGATCTCTTGACCCCATGATCTGCCTGCCTTGGCCTCCCAAGGTGCTGGGATTACAGGCGTGAGCCATCAGGCCCGGCCACCTTTATCTTTTTTATTCAGCAGATATCTCATGAGAGCTTACAATGAAGGTAGGAAACTAACCTAGTTACTTGAGGCTATTATAATGACAACCATTAAATACATGTGCACATTTCAATTTAATTAATATTAAATTTTATTTTCCCAGTCACACTACCCATATTTCAAATGCTCAGTAGCCACATGTGGCTGGTGGCTGTCACACTGCATAATGCAGGTATTGAACATTTGCATCACTGCAGAAAGTTGTATTGGAGGGTGCTACTCTAATCACAGGAGAGGACAGCTATTCAACTTCCATCTAATTTTCATTTTATGTGGCTATTTCCTTTCTAGTCTTTTTAAAAAGTCACTTTTTCTGCCTGTCCCTTTTAGTCAGAAGAATCCGAGGGTTCTTTTGATTGCACAGCGGGGCGGCTGCACAAGCACCTGCATTGGGCAATCAAATCATAGTAGTGGTTGTCAAAAGATTGCAAAAGGGATTGCAGAAATCCCTTTGAAAATGCACGTGGTCTTTTATGTATTGGATGAGGGAGATATGTTCACACCTGCCTAGAGAATCCAAGTAGTGGGATCTGCCTGCCTCAATCTGTTTACCTTATTCATTCTGAATGTGTGTAGCTCAAAGCATGTCCTCCCAAAGCAAAATAATATTCACAAAAGAGACACAAACCGAATTCCTCACCTGGCACTCTGTCATTTCCAGTGCCATACAAATGAAAGTAAACCAGTCACTAGCAACAGTCGTTTCTGAAATCCAGTGGGGAATTTAAAGCTCATGATTTTATGAATTTTACATAATAAACTAATAGGAACTGGAGTTTTCTTTGAAAAGTTGTTTCCTTCTGCCTCTTCATCTTCCATTTGATTACAAAAACCAACCAATGAAGTTTTTACTGATATCCTAGAATAACTCTGTCACAAACAGAAACAGTGAGCTGTGTTTAATCAGTGTCACTGCAGAGAAATTTATAGCTAACACAGTGCCAACCATAATTATGCATTTAAATACTAAATTCACCCTAAAGAGGCGATTTAGTATTTAACTGAGAAAAGATCATATGTCTCTTTATTCCTGGTATGGTACACCTTTCAGGGTTCAAACAAATACTACCCACTTTATGAAAGCTCTTCTCTTTATTACAATAATAAGAGGAGTTATAAGAGAGGAAAAACGCTATTTTTAAAAATATCAACTTTCATTAACCGTGATGCCTGTATCAACAGCTTAACTCAGTCTACTTTATATGACTTTAAGTAGTCAAATAAAGCATAATATTGTATAAAAGCTTGTAAACACTCATCAACTAGTTCTTAAAGGCCTAGAGCAGCTGCATGAACCAGAAGCTACATAGAAAAGAGATTGTATTATTTCCAGGGCAGAGAAGATGTCATTGTAATCAATAAGATGTCTTTTACAATTTTCCTTCTTTTGGGGTGAGTGGGTGTGCATTTGTGTGTGTGTGTGTGTGTTTAGGGCTTAGTTAATTCTATTGCCCTTGCACATGCAAGCAAAAGGGTACAGAATATTCCCACTCTTCCTTTTTCTCTAATTCTACAAGACTAAGGAAGCAACCGCGACCAAGCTCTTAACATTTTCCAGTTGATTATAGAGAGGTGGGTTGTGTTCCACATTTTATTCTTACAGCCCTGCCACCAGATGAAAGGAAAAGCATAAAAGCGTCAGCAAAGCCTGGACTCTGCTTTTCCTGCTCTAACATGCCATCAAATAGAGACAGCACTCGACTGATGTAGGCATTCTGTTGTGCGTATTCACCGAGTTCAGCTAAGAATGTCTGAGATCAACAGGTGGCCTTGCTAATGGAACAGATTCACTCATTGTTTGTGTGTTTAATGAATCATTGAGTTACTGATCAGCAGTGAGCAATGGAAGCTGTTCAAACAGAAAGGAAGCCCAGCCGTGAGGTGGTGCTGCCAACACACTCCTTTGAAGCCCGGCTGGCCCCTGTGGGGAGTGCAGGAGGCTGGGGGTTTACTCCCTACAGTTCCCAGAGAAATGGTAGCAAGAAGATGGTGTTATTTCTAATTGGATGATGAAAGTCAGCCTAGGGGACAGAGACCAAAGGGCCAAATGTAAGAGGGGGAGGAAGTGAAAACATTTGAATCAAAGGTTGAGGTGAAACTGAGAGACAGGTGTTTGCAGTGAACCATGCAGTAACCTTCATCTTGCCCCCCGGTCTTCAGGAAACAAGCAAGTGGGGAAGGATCGAAAGAGGTAGGAAAAAAGCAAAGCTGAAGATTCGGATGCTGATTTTTTTTTACAAAGAGTTCATGGTACAGTGGAAATTCTCTGTCATTCTGAGAGGTGAGGCTGACCTTCGCTGTGGGATTCCTACGTTACACCAAGCCTTGCCTGTGAGTGGAATTGACTTACGGTAGACTAGAAGTGTAATTAATGAGATGTGCTTTTTCAATTCCCCACAGATGATGTTTTATTTGTCATGATTAAAAGTTTGAATTTTTAAACAGATTCTTGGACTTTTATTCATCAGTTCATTTAACTTGAGCATCTGTCTCACCCCCAGTAGCTTTTCTAAAACCACCACCTTCACCATGAGGCTCCCTAGGTTTTCCCAGTTCAGAGTTGGGCATCTTCAGCTTCACTTTTCTAATGAACACATTATGGAGAGGATAACTGGATTGGCAAGCCTCTTCTCTGTCTTTCCCAATGCTTTCTGCTATCAATTCAATGGCCACTTCTTTCAAGACATACGTCTGTACTTCCTAGGTCGAGATTTCTATCATCTTCTTTCTTTTTTACTTTTTTTCCTTTTCTAAGGTGGAGTCTTGCTCTGTCGCCCAGGCTGGAGTGCAGTGGCACCATCTCAGCTCACTGCAACCTCCGTCTGTCGGGTTCAAGCAATTCTCCTGTCTCAGCTTCCCGAGTAGCTGGGATTGCAGACACACACCACTACGCCCAGCTAATTTTTGTATTTTTAATAGAGACAAGGTTTCATCATGTTGGCCAGGCTGGTCTCGAACTCCTGACCTCAAGTAATCCACCAGCCTCGGCCTCCCAAAGTGCTGGTATTACAGGCGTGAGCTACCGCGCCTGGCCTTTATCACCTTCTTTCAGGCTTGGCAGGCCTATAGTTGCTCAGGGTAGGAGGTCATCAGAATCTGATGATTTTTTTTTTTTTGTAAAACCAACACAAAAGAGATGAAGCAAATAACCAGCAGTAGCTCTGACATTAACATAAACTCATACCTGGTCTGACACTTTTTAACCATGGAGCACATATTTTCATGGATGAAATCCACACCATGGAAGTTGGTCAAGAAATCTTTGTCCCAAATATCCTCAGCGATAAACTTGAATGTTCTAAATGCAACCTCATTGTTCTGTAGATCAACAAGGCTCACTTCAAAAACACGACCCTTGAGGCCGTCACACGCAATTTGAGTTTTTGGTGTTTTTCTATATTATGGGATAATATAGATATGCTCAATATCTATATGTTCAATTTCCCAATTGAACATAGCTGGTGTTTTCACATCACACCAATCCTTCTTAGAATATGGCTCGACCACTTTGTTCTTGGTTCCCTGTTTTGGGCACCTTTTGTGGGCTGTGTTTTTAAAAGAAAGAGGACATATGAGAGGTATGGCCAAGTGTGGTCGGGTGGGGAGAGCACTGTGCTATGGGTTAAGCAATGTTTGTCTTACTTCCAATTTGGTGTCTATCTTTGGAGCACCATTGGTCCCATACTGTCTATGGCAGAGACTGGCTAACCTATTCATTAAACCTGTGTCCTTTTTTCCTGACACAGCTAAATCTGGTTCTTAGCCTTTCTGAGAGTCAGATGTGTCCATGTGACAGGTGCTGCCCACTGGACTGTGGACCAAAGTCAGGTACTTTACAATCAGGTCTTAATCATTAAACCTCCCAGATGGTCCTTCATGCTTGCTTTTCCTCACCTTGAGCTGGATAGTGACACGTAGGACTGGCCTTGAAGATCACAGAGATGTCAATCTTAGGTCCCCTTAATCCTCAGGATGGCCAAGCAGGGTCTGGGGCAGCTGGAGTACCTGGTTGTAAGAAATCTCCATCTACCCTAGTGTGTGAAACCCTTCTACACGTGCCATGAAAACTGAAAAGTAAGGCAATTTCCCAATGGACTCTGAGATTACTTCCAGTCCTACTATCCTCAGTTTGAAGTCGTCATCGTGCCATTTATATTCTCATCCACCCTCAACAAAGGAGGATGCTCTTCCTGTGCATCCAAGATCTCCTAGGAGAAGGAATGGGACTTTGGTTCCTTGTATTCTCCCTCAGATATAGAGATAATGGGGAAATATAGAAAAGAAAGAAAACAGAATGTCTATCATAGTTCCCTGGCCAGTTAATGGGAGGGAATCATGAGGGGGCCTCACAATGAGGAGGCCTACAAGGAAATAGCATGACATCTGGGAGAGCCACAGGCCAGAGAATAAGGGTGCCACTTGCCACCACATCTGGCTGGTGGCAGATCCTTGAGCTGTAAATCTTAAACAAGGGCCAGAACACTGACTAGCTCCTGTTCCACCAGCACATCTCTGGCTATGGGTTTGTGCTTGATCAAGCCAGCCTCAAATCCTTTTAGAACTAAAAATTTCAGCTATTCCAAAATTAATCTCCTTCCATATGTCCTCTTCAATAAAGCCTTCTTTTTGACTCAGAAGGATGTGAAAGCTATTACTCCCTTAGGCAATGCCGTTGCTGTTTGAAAAACCAAGATGTATATACACATATGTCCTGTGTGTACATAACTTGCAGTATAATTTTCTGATTCTGAATGTTTGTATGTATAGTGGAACGTTAGCTCCTTCTAGACATAGAAGCTGCACCATATGTCCCTGTGGTGGGAATGCGACCTACTCCTAGAATGAAGAGACTGCATTTGATCTGTGACATTAAATAGCCAAACTATGCACTCTACATTGAGACAATGCAAAACTGGTTCATAAACATGTTGACAAGTCCCCCACTCTTTTATAAGGGGAGCAAAAGATAATTCTACATTTTTTACAAGTCTTTTAAAAAAAATCTTTGAAACGTTTCTATAGTGTTTAGTATGTAACATATATAGTTCTAAATGCTTTTGCAGATATTATTCTAATTCCCCACGAGAAGGATATTATCATCATGCCATTTTACAGGTAGAAAAACTGAGGAACAGATGTGGCCATTTGTCCAAATTCACATAGCGAGTTAGCAGCAGAACTGGGGTTCCAACTCATGTAGTCTAGTGTCACAGGCCATGTGCTCAGTCATGACACCATGCTTTCTGGTGGCTTTATTTTTTGAGATGGAGTCTCACTGTGTCACCCAGGCTGGAGTGCAGTGGCATGATCTCGGCTCACTGCAACCTCCGCCTCGCAGGTTCAAGCAATTCCCTTGCCCCAGCTTCCCAAGTAGCTGGGATTACAGGCACCCACCATCACACCCAGCTCATTTTTGAATTTTTAGTAGAGACGGGGTTTCACCATGTTGACCAAGCTGGTCTTGAACTCCCAACCTCAAGTGATCCGACCACCTGAGCCTCCCAAAGTGCTAGAATTACAGGCATGAGCCACTGCACCTGGCCCCGGTGGCTTTAACAACGACCAAACCTCATCTGTGTTTTCCTCATACCCACCCACACTCTCTTGTCCTCCTCACATTAAGAAAGTACATAGTAACTCTCATCCAGTCATTTCTCCAGAGTCTCCTGACCTTATGGATCAAAAGCAGGCAGTCTGAAGTACCATCCTGGCTAGGAAAAGCCTTCATGACAAGTAAAGAACCTGAACATGGACTCTTGGTGAAAAACTTTTTGTCCCTAAAAAATTTAATTCTTAATGAAAAGCCAATGTTCAAACTATCATTCTTTATGGAAAGTAGAAATCTATAAGATTGACTTTTGCCTCCATGATTTTTTAGTTGTGCGAGTCAAAAAGACAGTATGACTGTGATATATTTTAAAGAGGAGGTGCTTAAATATTTAATGACGTTCAGTAGTCCCTCTTTTCTAGTATTCAGGAAGAGCTGAGCAGAAATTGGCAGAAACCATGTGTCAGAAGTTCTCATGTTCAGTTACCACATTAGCATGCCTGGCTGGCTGAGACGGAGTGACAGAATTTACCTCTCTAGGCTGTGTTTCTCCATTTTTGAAGTGAGAAGGGCAAACTCTGTGACTTCCAGAGTCTAATCCAATTCTTGAAGCATTCTGAATTCACTATCCCCATGGCAGCAAGACCATTAGTGATCTGGCCCCTGACAAGCTTTCCAAGCTCATCTCGGATCCTCTAGCTCCTGGCTCATGAAACTCTAGGCACATGGGCTTCCCTTCTTCCAAAACGCTAAGCCCTTTCCTGGCACAGGGCCTTTGCACCAGCAAGTCCCTCTGCTGGAATGCGGGATCATCACCTGGTTAGCTCTCTTTTGTCACTCAAGTTGCTGGCTAACTTCTTTAATCACCTCTTCTGTGAGCCTGTCTCCACAGTATCTCAAGCTAAAACTATTCTTCCCATCCCAGCACTAACTCTCCATCAATCACCCTGTTTTATTATCACCTATTCCAATCTGATATTCTCTTGCTTATTTCTTTTGTTTATAATCTGTCTCCCCTCATTAGGTATAAACCCTATGACAGCGAGACATTGTCTTATTCATCATTTGATGTCCACTACCTGTGTAAGAGCATAGTAGCTGCTCTATGAATATTTGCTGAGTAAATAAATTCAACAAATGTAGGACTCATAATGCAGGCAAAAACAGAGCATAAGACAGAGAGGAAGTAGGATTCCTTTCTAAGAGTCACATCTTGGTGTTATGCTTCCCTTTTCTTTTTTCATTTAGTGATTTCAGATGAAGGTCAGAGTGACTATACAGAGATCCACATTGTAAGAGATAGCCTTGTGTGCCCTTTCTCTTCTGTGAAGGAACCTCTTACCTCTTGTGAGAAGTTGCAGATCTTCAGTGACATCTTGTCTGGTTAATCTACCTGCATCACAAACAGAAAGTTGCATGTTCCCCCTTGGGAGACCAGCACCTCACTGTGAGGACAGCTGTGTTGCTCTTGTTCTGCAGATTCTGGGCTTCTAGATCTGAGTAAAGGTAAGTTCAAGCCTAGTGGCCAGCTGGGCAGAGAAAGGCTGGATGCTGAACTCAAGGGGTACTACTATATCGGCTTTAATGTTTCCTGAAGTTGATTTGATGTTGGCGACTGCCCTGGTGCAAAGGTGTTCTTTTTCTCTTAACAGAAGAACTGAGTACCATACCAGATGATAGTGGATATTCTTTCTTGGATCTCTGACCAGACAGAGAAAAGCCTTAGAGGCTTGACAAAGCTGCGTGGAGTTTCTGGGCGGAACACCTGCAGAAGCTGCTCCTCCCAGCTCAAAAGGGAGCAGAGATGCTGCCTCCTCAGGGCCAAAGGCAAGGTCCCCACCCAGGTGACTCACCAGGGACTAAAGTGGAACAAGGAGGAACAACCCTGGTGGAGTCACGGGACAATGTCAAAGCATCCCCACCTGGATTTCAGAAGGGAAGGCTTGGCCCTGGTGTGTGAGGAAACATCTCAACACACCCATGACCCAGGGGTAGAGAGCTGACTACATGATTTTTAATGGTTAATTGACTTTGACTTTTCCTTCTCCCTTCTAACCAGTTTCAGAAACTCCAGATCTGTGAAGAGACAGATCTCAAATTCCTCCATTCACTCTCCCCACTCTCCTAAATCAAGTATGTTATAAAGTAACAACTCAGAACTAGTGATTTTCTATTCCACTATAAACAGATTTCAGAGTTGGAAACACAAGCACTTTATTGTCCCAATATTTGGTTAAGAAAGTCTTCCTTAAGTATTACTAACCTATTTCTTGCAGCAACATCAGCCCATTTCTTCCTATTCAATCTACTGTAAAGGAATAAAATAGTGAATATCTATATTCTTCATGATCCTTGAAAACAGTTAAATCAACCCTTAGCTTTCTGTCTTCATTAATCAAATTTCATGAGAGACCATGTTCCCACCATTATAATCCTTGCGGTCATTCTTTTACAAACTTCAATTCTTTCCATCATTTTTCTAACTGTGAAGTCAGAATTGTACATCCTGCCCTCATAAGTCCTTGGCAAGTCTTGGAGCAACAAAAAGTTTCTTTCCAATATTTGATGTCACATTCCTGTCAGTTTTGATCTGGAAATGCAAGGCTGACTTATATCTAACTTGAATTTAAATCTCAGGTCTTTTCTTGTCATATAGCCTCACCTAATTCTTCCCTAGACAGCATTGACTGCATTCATTTTTTTTTTTTTGTCCCTGGGTATACTGACTTCATCCCAGTCTTACCTCTTTTCAGATGCTTCGCATCCTACATTTCCAAAGTTTTTTCACATTTATTTTTCAATCACTGGAAGTTTCAGAAAACTCAGACAGCTAAGAAGAAATACCTGCACATCATCTGACAAAAACATGGAAGATACAGATGCGGCCGACCCCGACTTTCTCCCTAACGTTCACCCTGAGCTTGTGATACACATAATTTGTTTCAGGATTCCTGTAGTGATGTTCTCATCTGTTGTTAGATCAATTCAAGCCTCGCCTCGAGAATAGTTGTTGGAAATCTATTCTTAGCTTCATTGTTCTCTTGACTAGTTCTCACTTATGCACAAACTTCCATATCACTCTGCCTGTCTAGATACTTTTTTTTAACCTTATATAATGACAACTCAGGACAGGTGATTTTCTGTTCTATTGCCAGCAGATTACCGGGTCAGAGACTTAAGTACTTTGTTGCCCCACTATTTCATCTGTCATACGCACTTGCCCAATTCTTCTTTTCTAAACATTATTAACTGTTAGGTTTCTATCCCCAGGTAGATTGCCCTTTTCCCAATTTTATTCTGTTTCAGATCATTGTCTTACCAAATTTATTAGGTTTACTTACATTTTTTTTTTCTTGGAGGTTTTCCAGACCCAAAAACCTAGAACTGCCTGGGGTAGTCCCAGCTTACATTTATACTCTCAGCATAATTAATACAGAGTTTCCTTTCACTCTCCAAACAAAGTTGCTATGGATGGCAAATTATATGGTCACCCTGCTGGCCTTTCAGAGTGACTCGGAACTACCTCACACACCTGACTGAGGGCACCTCAACTTCTTCCAGAACTTTTGGAAGAGGTTCTCCCCTCCAGGACTAGCTTTTGGTGGTCTGGAAATGAGTATCTGGCTCCTGGCAGGGGTGCTGGGGCACTGCCTAGGACATTAAGCTGAGCTTCTCTCTTAACTAATGGCGCCCGTGAGGTTAGATGATGATTACTCTGATTCCGTGTGTACATCATAAAGATGCAGTGGAGTGGAGCAGTTAAAAACTGGAACTTTGGAGCAGGACTGCTTAAGTTCAAATCCTGGCTCTGTCACTTTCATTTTATATCATTTAATTGGGGCATATAAACCCATGTACATATTCTTTATTAAAAGATCTTTGAAACAGAGTATTTATACATGCACAGACCCACACTCATTTAGTTGTATTTGTGGTCTAACATTTGCATATTTTCCATGTCATAAGATCTAATAACATAAACATGTCATGGGTGACTCAGCTCCAAGCCAGTTTGTCCTATCATGATAATTCATGGGACAGTAAGCTTGGCAAAATTTCTCAGCGCTAAGAGTTCGTCTCTGCAGGACAGACACAACAACTATTTCCCCTCTGGATGTTCAGTAAAGGCTGAATTATGTCATTCATTTATTCACTCACAAAGCATATGTTCTTTATGTAGCTCTCAGCCATACAGCATTAAAGGCAGGAAAGAATCTAAAGAAAATAATGTCCATGCTTAACCTCAAGTAGTTTATTACTGAGCTGGAAATAATAGAAGCATGCACACAAAAATGGAATGATCATGTAAGACAATGAAAGCAAAAAGAAATATAATGACTAAATGTCAAATGACCTCTCATAAGATCTGCAGAAGCTCAGAAAAGAGAACCCAGGAATGAAGACACAAAGAGAGTCAAGACCTAGAAGATGGAAGCTATGAATTTGAGAAGAAAAAGATAAATTTTAGATATGCATTAAACATCAGATTCAGACTGATCTAGCATCTGGCATCAGCTCTAGCCTTGGCTTCGAGAAAGCCAAATAGCTACTTCAGTATCCTTTCTTAGTATCCTGGAACTTGCAAATGATCAGTGATCCTGTGATTGTGCCAGTTAAAATCTTATCTGATGAGCTCAACAATGCTAGGAAGATGACAAAGTCATGTCATTTGGAGTAATGTTTTAAACAGATGAGCCAGCTTTCTATTCTGAGAAGTAAATATGTAAGAAAGGACAACCCTTATCATAATTTCAAAGAAGGATATTTCACACCAAAACATAGATATGACATGATCAGATTTAATTTTAGTATCTCAGTATTCACCTCCAAGTATGGGTAAGTATTCTCAGTATCACTGGGGTTGTTAAAAAACATTGTTGTGTCTAAGAGTGGTGGCTCACGCCTGTAATCCCAGCACTTTGGGAGGCCGAGGCAGGCAGATCACAAGGTCAAGAAATCAAGACCATCCTGGCCAACATGGTGAAACCCTGTCTCTACTAAAAATACAGAAATTAGCCAGGCATGGTGACACGTGCCTGTAATCCCAGCTACCTGGGAGGCTAAGGAAGGAGACTCGCTTGAACCCAGGAGGTGGAAGTTGCAGTGAGCCGAGATCGTGCCATTGCACTCCAGCCTGGTGGCCTGGTGACAGAGCAGTACTCCATCTCAAAAAAAAAAAAAAATTGTTTTGCTTTATGCCATAACACATAATATAAATTAACTGTACTAAACAACCTAATATCAGTCAATCGAAATATAAAAATATATTCATGATTGTAACATAAAATGCTTTACTAATTAATCATAATAGCTAGTAACTTGTGTAAAGAATTAATTATAACTTTCTACTACGTAACTATAAAAGAATAGAGTTTGGCAGTGTCAATGTTAAGAGAAAGCACATTTCCTCAGTACATTAGGAAGAACGCTGTATCTTTTTCAAACACATGCATGCTTATAAAAATTTAAATAGTAATATAAGACAGAATAAAAGAGATTAGGTTTGCTATAATTCTAATCTTCAAATAATTACTGCACTAGTGAAAAACCTTTTTCCTAGTTACATTTTCACAAAAGGTGATATTGTTAAACGTAATTCTTCTGTGTCTCATGCAGCAGACATTTAGACAAGCAGAAACAACCAGGAGTCTTATTTTTAAGTTTGCAGCATTTTGGATTAATTACAAATTCAAGTAGGTTTCTGCTTTACCTGGTTCCTGAGGGATTTCTTGTCCCCAAACAGTGATTATGGCAGTAAATCTTTTCAAAGACACATTTGAATGAAAAAATTAAGAAAAAACAATGTCACATAATTGTCATTGTCAGTGAAACAAACATGAAGATGCCATGAATGATTTAGAAATCACAACGTGTCTTGTTCACACAGTTCGTGTGTGTGCTCAGAAAGGAATTATAGGACAGAATAAGTTAGCAGAAAACCTGGTCATCAGCAGGAAAATGGTGAGCTACTGTGTTTTCTTTAGCCAAAGAGAGACTCCATGATACATGAGATTTTAGAAGTGCTATCTACTTACACAAGGTATGCAAACAAGATGGAAAGATGGGATAGCAGCTAGTACAGGCCCCCACCTCCCCACAAAAAGAGCTGCTTGACAAAAGAATGTCTAACCCCCTGTTTTACACAGAGCAGTGCCAACATCACAGGACTTCCTGCCACCAAGGACTTACTCCCTGTCCGCAGGAAGTGCACTTTGTGTGCTGAAACCTTCTACAGAAGTAGAAGATACAGACATGCCTTGAGAGGGCAGCGGCTGCTACAAGGTAACTTCCCCAGAGATCCTCAACTATTCCACTCTCGGATGTGCCTAAAATGCCAGCAAAAAGACAGATGGACATTCTGAAATGATTCTGTTATCTGGAAATCCAAGCACCTTGGCCCACTGACACACTTTTATATCCAAATTTTAAGAAAAAACTTTTTTCTCAAGTGATTGTGGGAAGCAGCACAAACATGCAAAATACTGGCAATAATTGAAATCAGAGCAAAAATCTTACATTAGCTTTGAAAAAAAGTCATAAAGTCACTTCTTCAAGTGGTTTTTCCCTTCAGTAATCGCTTATTGACTACCTATGTAGCACGGGACCTGGAAGCATACTGCCTGGGTTCAAATCATAGCTGGGTCACTTGCTGGCTGTATGACCTTGGGTTAGTTATTTGTCTCTCAGTTTCCTCATCTGTTAAATGGGATTAGCCATAATATCCACACTATAGGGATGTCTTGAGGATTTAGTGCATTAATATTTGTGAAGCACTTAGAATAGTACCTGGCACATAACACACGTTATACAGTGTTTGTTAAATTAGGATGTACCATGCACTCTTCTGGACATTTCGGTTAGAACAGTGCACAAAGCACCTTTTGTGAGATTATTTCAAAGAAATTAATCATCACCATCAACCAAATCTTCAAATCCAGGAGTTGAAGAGGACAAAATTTATTATTTTAGTCAATTAGTTTTAGAGGAGAAATGAAAGCTTAATAATTTGGTGGCTATCAGCTATACCTCATACTGGCAGAATTAGCCAAAAAAAATCTTGCTTTTTTATCAATCTCAGTTGAAGTGGGTGAATGCTGAATAAATATTGATTAAATTAGATTGAAGAGAAGCTGCTAGAAGACAGAACAATACAGTGCCAAGGAAGGAAAAAAGGAGACACATGACAAGAACATGAATGGCAGGAAAACTAAGAGTGCAAGCTAAGAAAATGACAATGGTTTGATGGCTTAGGGGACCCTGGTGGCCTTCAAAAGACCAATTTCAGTAGAAGTACTGGGGAAGTGAGATTACTAGAGGTTAAAGAGTTTGCTCTCTAGGAAATTTGGGAGGCAAACATGGAAAATGATACCTGGAGATGTTAGCAGGTTAAAAAAAAAATCTTTACTATACGAAAAATACAACTGATTAGAAAGGAGGCACTGGAGAAGGAGAAATTTTTAAAACCCACAGTAAGTAAGGGATATAACTGATAAAGATTCCAGAGGAGTTTAAAGGGGCATGAGATTAAAAACACTGGCAAAGTAATCACAGGAAACAGCGAATGGGAAAGAGCTCAGATCAGATGTTCTTGATTTTCTTGGTAAAGAAGTCTGTAGGAGTAAGGAGCTTGAAGTCTCTTTGGGCATTGAAGGAACATGGGAAAATTTATTACTACAATTATAGGAGATATAATATGGCATTAATTCTCCATGAAGAAAAGGATATCCCATTAACCTGGATGCCCAACTGAGGTCAGATAGCAGGAATCTGTGTTGGATCCAAGCACAACTTCTTGTAAGGATTCTCTTTCTGAAATGGTTAACAATAGTATGTATAGGGATCATAGGCTTGGAAGAGTCAAGTCTGGAGCGGGGGACTTTTCACATCAAAAGATTTTTCCAGCTGACTCAGGCTAAGAAAGAACAAAGTGAAGACAGGGGTGTTGACAGATTTGGGAAACAGGTACGGATTAGGAATTGGAGGACATATAGTGGCTTGGTGGGCATGAGGTGGGATGACAGGGCATTATTATGAGAAGGACGGTCAAGGAGCATAAGATCCTGCAGATGCCAGAGAAAAGAGAATCGAGAATCAAGTCTCGAAAAATGTGCAGAAGAGAAGGCAGAAGGGAGTCTACTAAAGAAGCTACAGTGAGAGAACTGTCAGAGAGGTAGAAAGACAAAACACAGCTACGCCGTGGAGGTCAAGGAGAAAGAAGACTTTACACGGTATACTTGCAAATAATAATCCTAACAAACATGTGATGTTACATAATAGTGATTGCTGAATGCTAGTTATGAGGCTAGCACAGTTCAGGTTTATAGGCATTGCCCTAGTGAGTTTTCTCAACAACCCAGTAAGGCAAGTACTATCACTGATACTTTACAACAGAAGAGGTCACACCCCACGAGCTTCTAACCTTGACCCTGAACAGTTTTCTATTTTAACAACCAAACATTATGTCTGAAGCAGTTGCTGTATTACTGCAATCGTTTTTGCAAAACCTGTACCGTATCATGTGTATGTCTTATCCTTATTATATTTCAGGGCAGATGACATTGAATTTAAGGAGGACTGAGACCAAAGGTTATCACTGGATTTGTCCATTAGGAGACTGTCAGAAACTGACAGAGCAGAGTGTGAGGATAGAGCACATTATTGGATGACAAGAATGGGGAAAGAAAAAGAAGGAACGGGGGTGGGGTCAGGAACATGGGGATTGAAGTTTGGCATATGTGGGTTCAAACCCAGGCTGAGTCACTTAGTTGTGTGATCTTGGGCAAGTTACTCCTTGTTAATTAAGCTTCATTTTCCTTGAGTGTAAAATGATAATGATAATAATACCTACTTGAATAAGATTGTCCTGAGAATTAAGCAACATAATTTCTATAAATATTTTTATTCAGTGCTTGGCTCACAATATGCACCCAATAAGGTTTTTACTACATAAACTGCCTATATAGTTATCCAGTTAACTGTATACACTATATAATCTATGCTATTATCTGTCAACTTTTAAAAATTCCCTTTTACTTAAGCATTCATGATATAGCCATGTTTTGGTTATCCTCTTACCACCTCTCTGATCTCTGGTTTCTTGAATTAATATAGTTCACATTATGCTTCAGAGCACTTTTGATATATTAGATTTTTTCTCAGAAAAAACTCTGAAGCAGTTAGAGCAAATTTAGATACCTTTTCTAGGTAAGGAATTATCTGTTCTCATTAAACAAATATTCCGCTTTATAGAGGGACGTCATATGTACTATGCACCAGTATTTTTCAAATAATATTTAACAGAACACATTTATTAAAACTGTGCTGCTCATATAAGCACTTGTAGGGTGATTTAAAAGGTCCATTTAGGATTTTTACTATCTTCATTATGTTTTTACTATCATCATTATGAGCAATGATTTTCATCTTCCCATAGATGTTCAGAATACCAGGTATACTTCTTCTAACAGAGAATGTCTAACCTCTGTGAATATAAATATGTATAATATACACTTACATGTGCAATGGATTTAAAAAGATCAAGTCCTTAGAACACTAAATATATAGTAAGGAGATCAGCTGTACTCACACTCAAGGCCAGCATTTGAGATTAAAGAAATATCTGGAGTCACCAATAACCTTTGGAGATCAACACCAACCTGCTAGGTTGTTCCTCCAGATCAGGGAGGTAGATGTTCAGCGAGGTATGGGAAAAACAAAGGATGGCCTAGAAATTAAGCACATCTGTTGTATTACTGAGACATCCGTATTTAACTTTTGGAACGAGAGGCTAAGTTTCAGATAAACTTCATTTTTAAAAAATCCTTATGAAGGACCTCTAAACACAGGACCAAATTCTGTCCTTGAATTTTTAAACAAAACTGGGTCTAAAATCAATATAGGCACTGTTAGAAAGGATTTGAGGGTTGAATTAGGGAATAGGATTCGGCTCCTAGGACACAAACCATGCTACTAATCCCGGAGAAAGGATTTGCCCGTTTAAAGGATTATACATTTTTGAAAAGCATATTCTGTTGATAATACTTTTCATTTCCTGCAAATCAAATTACTGAGGGATATTTTCATTGTGAACGAAATTGGACAATGTTTTTATTGTTCTTGTTTTAATTTCCTTTGTTTCAAAGGGTACTAAATTTCTAAATGATCAGACGTGAAGTTTCATGGCCCAAAATGGCTACGCATTTGAAGACGCAAGCAAATAAACTGGAAATAAAGCCTACCAGCAAACCAAAAAGTAATGATATCTGAAAGAAGATCTCCTTGATTTCTGATACTAACACTTACGAGAATGAGAAAAGGATAATGATGGCACAGAGATTGTGGACATGGAGGACACGTCCCGTAGGCTTACTTGGTGGACTTTTTTACACCCTATTTTCCACACTGGACTCATTTTGTTCTAGTGAAACAAGTGGCTGTGGATAATGTTAAAAGATAGTACTTTGGTAACAGGAGAATTCATGGATTCTTGAAATTCCTTAATGGAACTGGCTCTCCAGAAGCTACTCACAGCTGAAAAGAGAAAGAAAGAGATAAAGCAAGCCAGAGAAACATTTGAGGTCGTATAACACTTTGTCTCCAATGTTCTCAAGGCCCCCCTCTGTGCACAGACCTCACTTTGAAATTACCACCTGTCATAGGCCTAGCAAATCCGCTCACCAGAGACCATGTCTAATTCTTTGTTTTAAAGGACATCCGATGGTTTTCTCCAGAGATGTCATCATCATCAGCAGCAGCAGCAGCAGAAGCATCTTACTTTATTTACACCAGCTTAGCATAGGAGCATCCCCACAATGTAACAAGATTTGACTCTGTGGGCTTTTTCCTGTTCTACATTTTCTTCTGTTGCCTGGACAAAAGGTCTATCATTTCTGATAAAAAAAAAAAAAAAGGAGGATGGGGCTGGTTAAGGAGTCTGCCAGAGTAAGGGTATAATGCTATTAGTATGAATTCTCCCATGACGGAGCCCTTGCTGGGAAAGACAATTACAGGCAAAAGGGCAATAACCTCCTGAGAGATCCTGTGCCACCATGTACAGGTTATTAATTTCAGGGAAGAAGCCAAAGTTCAGGGGCCCTCTCAGAACCAACTCTTTCAAAGTTTGCCCAACTCTAATGAGCTGGGTCTTTTTCAAGATTGTCTAACCACATGATTTCCTTAATTCTTAGCTGGTTGCATAATGGCAAAGATAAATGTGGCTTTTTCCAGCTGCTTCTAAAATAAGTTCAAGGTTGAATTAATATGAATGGAAATACTTTCTGTTCATGTAAAGGGTGGAAGAGACCACATGTGTGGGATTTGCTGACACCTGCTAAAATGTACACTGTGTGTCCTACCTGGAGGACACAAGAGTGGCAGAGATGAAATAATGACTTACTGAAGCCCCAGATTCCTAAGATGGTGAAATTCCACCAAATTCCAAAATTCCAAGAAACCGACTTAGTTATAAAGGAATTTTTTTCAGAAGTCTTGACTCTCATCACATATTCAATGTTAATTACCACCTGTGTGTAGAACAATGTGAATTAAAATAAAGAAATAAACAAAAAAACTTCCCTTGCTATTCTGCCAAAGGACCCCATAATCTAATGGGGGAGAAATGGCACCCAAAGAACACACAAGATTTCAAAGATAGTTACTCCAAGTAAAAACACACAACAGAAAAACAAAGTCCATGAGGGCTCAGTGGAAATTGACAAGAACAAGGGGAGTTTGTCAGGAACAACTTTTCCAGGGAAACCTGAGGTTCAGATTTGAGAGGATAACATGGCTAGATGAATAGGAGAAGATAAGCTATTCCAGCGGAAATGAAGAAATCACAATCCATTTCACCTCTTTGTTCTGTTCTTTAACCTTAACTGCAACCTTTCCCCAAGTAGGCAGAGGAAGAATAGATATTGCTTCTGTGGTTAAGTTATAGAAATTGTGTTGCTTGCTAGGTACTGCAAAGTATTTTTGTTAGTGACAAGCAAATCAAATCAAATCAAACTGTTCAAACTCAATGTCAACTCTTATAAGAGGATAGACATGGGTTTTGGGGAAAAGTTACCATTTGCTTTGTTATTATCTCACCTTTGAGCCCCAACAAGTGCCTTTACTGTTTATCCTAGTGATTCCTTCAAAAAATTATTTAATAAATCAAAATATCCCATAAGTCAAAATATCTTTAGGTTGCTGATTTACCTTTGACTTTCATCTTAACCAATTGCTTAAAATTGTCTCAATCTCCTCTCATCTATTGTGTATAAATTCAGATTAAAATTTAAATTCATGAATGCTCACAGTAAGTTGATGTTCCTGTTATTTATGTGTCTGAGACTGATACTAATAATGACAACCACGTAGTCGACACTTTCCAAACTGCAGGCTTTAGGATCAGTCCTTTGCAGTTTGTTAGTTTATTTAATCCTTAAGCAATGCTAAATAGTCCTTCCAAAATACCAATGGATATTAATCTTTGGGAATTAAAAACAAAAAATTAGATTTCTCAGAAAATCTTAGAAATCTCTGAAATCATAAGTTATTCTGTATTTTAGAAGTATTTACCAAGGGAGAAGTAATATTTAATATTTTAGTAGTTGTTTAGCTTTTTTTGGTTTAGTGGGGTTTTTTGTGGGTTGGTGGAATTGGTCTGTTTTGTTGGCTTGTTTTAATTTTTTAGTATTTTATAGCATTTACAAAGAACTGTGGCTTACAGTTAATATTCAAAAACCAGAAAATGCCTGCAAAAATTATTAGATATGCTAACAAACCTAGCATTTGGACCCCCTAGCAAGATTAACAGCACTACACAAACTGCTATGTCAAAATTGCTAATTTAAGGACTTATTTGGCTTCCAAACGTGTTACTTCTCAAAACACCATTCAAAGGATTTGTATAAAGTATATGATGCATATGAACTTATTGACATTTATTTTATTTATAAGAATGACTCACCCTTAGTCACAGAGAAGATCATAAATAGGCCCTTATAACATGGTTAGTTGGTTTTCTATTACTGTGTAACAAATTACCACAAATTTAACAGCTTTAAACAACACAAATATATTATCTCATGTTTCTATAGTCAGGGTCCACAGGGCCAAAATCTAAAAGTGTCAGCTGAGACTGCAGTTCTCACTGGGAGCTTGGGGTCCTCTCCAAGCTCACTGGATGCTGGAAGAATTCAGTTCCTTGGGGTTATAGACTTAGGTCCACATTTTCCTGCTAGCTGGTGGCTGGGGATCACTCTCAGCAACTAAAGGCCATCCACAGTTCTTTGTTATGTGGTCCCTTCGGGCAGTTAACACTCGATATTTTTCTTTCTTCCAGGCCAGCTGGAACACGACTCTCTGCCTTTCTTTGCAGCACCAGTCAGAGAACATTCAGTTTATAAAGGACTCAGGTGACTAGGTCAGGTCCACCTACCTAACCTCCCAATCTTTAGGTAAACGGATTTGATTCTTTAATTGTATCTCTCAAATCCCTTCACAGCAGTACCTAGATCCGTGTTTTACTGAAAAAGAAAACAAAGGTGTGTGCAGGCTGGGTGTGGTAGCTCATGCCTGTAATCCCAGCACTTTGGGAGGCCCAGGTTGGTGGATCACTTTGAGCTCAGGAGTTCAAGACCAGCTTGAGCAACATGGTGAAACCCTGGCTCTACTAGAAATACAGAAATTAGCAGGGCATGGTGAGGCACCTGTAATTCTAATTACTAAGGAGGCTGAGGCTGGTGAATGGCTTGAAACCAGAGTTAGCTAAGATTATGCCACAGAGCAAAAATCCATCTCAAACAAACAAACAGAAGTGCGTGTATACCAGAAGCATGGAAATTTGAGGCTGCCTTAAAATTTTGCCTGCCACACATAACAATAGCCTCCAAGCACAAATGCTGGCCACCTGTAAAATTTTAAATTCTTTAGGAGTAACATTAAAAAGGAGGGAAAAGGCAAAAATCATAATGCATTTTAGCCCAATATATCCAAAATATCATTCTGATATGTAATCGATGTAATAATTGAGATATTTTACCTTTTTTTTTTAAATAAGAAGACTAAATCTAATTCATATTTTACACCTATGCCACATCTCATTCAGGCTAACCACATTTCAAGTACTCAGTAGCCATACATTGCCATATGTGACTGATCAGGATCGGATGGTGGCTGCTTTTCTCCTACAGGGTCCTGTCCCATTTCCAGAAATGCCTGCTTTAACTTTCAACTCTGAAGGTCAGCAGTTTTTGTTCTTGTTTTCAGTGTGACATCGGTGGCTATCCTAAAGCTTGAAACACTTCTATGTTGATTATTAAGCTTTAATTTTCACAGAAGAACTATGATAGTTTCTCCTGTTTTTCTGAATTCCCAACTGATTTTTATGGAATACAAGATTAATGAAAATACACATTTACTGAGAAATTCTGAGAAGGAGTTTCTACATGGAAATGCTATGAGAAAGATACTGCAAAAAGTAACTAAGTCTCAAAGAGGCTAGATTATTGCCTCCAAATCTTTACACAACTAGTATGATGAGTTGATCATCCTCTTGGCTGCTGTATTGTATTGTTAATTCTTGTGTAACTACAAGGACTAACCATCTTTCCTCTTCACTCCTCATTCCCAGTGTGTTAGAGGTTAATTCTTGTATAAGACTTTAATCAGAGACACACTTGTGAACAGTATTTTTATTCTTCAGTGAAATCCTTAGGTGCAAAGGAATCTACAGAGCTAAATTTGGAGGTGAGGGCTGGAGATTGGAGAATTGTTCTGCTTAAGAACACAGAGGTAAAACTATACATTTAGTGGTAGTCAATTTTCAACAAGAGTGCCAAGACAATTCAATGAGGAAAGAAAAGTTTAGATATCCACACGCAAAAGAATAAATCTGACCCCCTACCTCACACTACCTACAAAAAAGTTACTCAAAATGAAGCAATGACATAATTATAGGATCTAAAACTATTAAATTCTTAGAAGAAAACATAGGCGTAAATTTGGCAATTTCTCAAGAAGTTAAACACTGACTTACCATATGACCCAGCAATTCTACTCCTAGGTATATACTCAAGAGAATTGGAAATATATGTTCAGACAAACACTTGTATACAAATGTTCACAGCAATATTATTCACAATAGCCAAATATTGGAAACAAACCAATGTTCATCAACTGAAAACTGAGTAAATATATGAGGTATGTACATACAATGGAATATTATTCAATCATAAAAAGAAGTACTGATATACACTATGATGTGGATGAATCTTGAAAATATTACACTAAGTGAAAAAAACCAGAACCAAAAGACCATATATCGATTGATTATATATGAAATGTTTAGAACAGGCAAATCCAAAGAAATAAAAAGTAGATTAGCAATTACCAAGAACTGGGAGATGGCAGACTGAGGATTATTAAAGATTATGAGGTTTTCTTTTAGAGTTATGCAGATATTCTAGAATTTTATATAGTAGTGACTATTGCACAACTTTGTGAATATAGTTTAAGAAACCATTAAATTGTACACTTTAAAATAATGAATTATATGGTATGTGAATTACGTCTCCATTAATAAAAAGGGAACATAGAAGAACTTGGCTTTTGTTCCTGAGAAGAGAGAGACTTTTAGAAAAGGAAGCAGGAACAGGAAGAGAAAGAAAGGGCGGCCAGGGCAATGTGACTGGGAACTCAGCCTTACTTTTAACAAGGAGCAAGGGGCATTTTAAGATGAAGACTGTCCAATATTCAGTGTCAAGAGTTGCGATAATAAATCATCTCCATCTTACCTAAACCCCAGTGAAGTCTGATAAATCCATAAAGGTTTTTTATAAATGAGTCTTGTTTATTTGTTGCTTGCTTGGATCTTTTTCTGGTGTATATGGTGGGGGTAGAACTGTGTCAAAGCTCTCAGTTCTAAGGGTAAGCCAATGCACCATGGAGCAGTAACATCATCTGAGGGACAATATGACTATCCTTAAATAGAACTAAGGTGAGCAGCTGGAACCTGGAGCCACTGGTGGGCATAGAATATGAGCCCTTAGAAATGTGCAGATATTTTGGGAAAGGGGCTTGACTTCCCACAGTGATGGAATGGAGTTTCCAGGCGATAGCTTCTAAATCATAATGGTGAGAATGACTCCAACGAGCATGAGGATGAGACTAATCAATAAAACTTAGTCTAAGAATGGTTAATACTGAATCTTTCTTATGAGATTTAGACCAGACCTGCCCTGATGAGAGCTATATGTATTTCAAATCTCTAGACCTCAGTTTTTCTGTTTCTTTAAATTAATAAAGTTGGTTTAGATCCTTTTTCATCCCCCAAATTCTTGTATGCTGGGCAAATAAAAATTTACAGCTCAAGTGTTACAAGCCCAAGCTTTCTGGATTAAAAAATATATATATGCCACCAACAAATTACCTTCAGATCCATACAATTTCAAATCAGTTAGTTGGGAAAGTCACAAGGATGCCAGCAAGTACTTGTTAATAGAGAAAAAAAGCAAAGTTTGTTTTTCAACTGGACATCTAAGGTAGGGGAGAACATCTTCCTTACCTACAAAGGAATCCTTAACAACTTGAGGCCCAGGCCCACGTCAGTGTATTCAGCAATGGTTTTAGACTTATAGCATGCTAATTTGCAAAATGGAGAAGGGTAACTTGCTACATAAGGGGTTTTCTTTTCTGCTTTGTCAACTTTTCACTATCTGAAGAATATCCTACAGATAGCCTTGTTCCTATAACCAAACACTCTCACATGAACTAATTCTAGAGAAATTCATATTGTGTTTATTTCTGTCCCTCTGTACTTAAAAACCACAAAGAATGTATACAGTGGTCAAGAACATGGCTCTTGGGGCAGAAAGGTCTTCTTCCACCTAGAATGCCAACTTGGAGGGTGAGAGCTGTGTCATTCATTGTGACATCCCGAACATCTGCCATAATGCCTGACACAAATTGTTTAATAAATGTTTGCCAAATGAATGAATGGTTCAAATATCAGTTCTACCACGATGACGTCATTGGCTGAGCCTCCATTTCCTCATCTGCAGAATGGAGGTAATAGCACCTCCCACATAGAACTGTCTGTGGTATAGGGTGTGCCAGAAGCTTAGCATAAGGGCTGGCACGCAGAACTCATTCATGGTGCCTATCATTGCTATTTTTAGAGCAATCATTGCTATTTTTAGAGCAACCTGTCTTTGCAACATATTTTTGGTACTCCTTATTAAAAGAGTCTTTTAAAAACTGGACAGCTAGAGGATTATAAAGATAAAGTAATGTCTGTTCAAATCAAAGCCCAACCTAAATAATTCAAAGGGAATTATTGAGGTTGGTAATTATTTAACCAGGAAGCCACCGTTTGCACACAATGAGAGACCTAAAACTGAAGGGTCAAAAAAAGGCACTTCGAATTCTGTTCTCACATAGGCCCTCAGAAAGTCCTCTGGGAAGAAAAAAACACCCTTCTCTTTATTCACTTCCTCATATTACTGTGGCCCCTACAACATCCTCCAGACTTAATTCCCATCTTTATGACTTCAGAAACTTCAGTAGAAATCAGGAGTATTAATGGGATATCTATGAACGGAGGAATCTCACTGCTTTAATTTATACCACAGAATGTCGATTGTTCAGTTTTGCAAATTAGCAAGTGAATGAACCAATTTAAAGAAATAAGGACAATGCCACATAAAACACACTCCTCTTATTTATCTTGATGAGGCATGGTTCCATTTTAATGATTTATGTTAATGTTTTATTGTACAGTGGTTATGCCCCGAAGTGCATTTTATAAGACTAATGAAGTCTTAGTAATCCCAGGCGTCTTCTCCAATATGCCCTTATTATGTGTTTGCTGAGAACGCTTGTGGGGAGACCACCACCACTGCATGAGTAAGGAAGTTTGTGAATTGGCGAAATGAGAATCAGTCAAGTTCGACAACAGTGAGGGGTCCACAGGCAGTTCCAGAGGGATTCTGCATTTTCACACAAAAATGATCTATTGGTCTTCATTACAATGAGAGATGAGCAAACTTGGCTGTGTTTAGGGTTCATCAAACATCAAACCATTTTTTTTTTTCAAATGTTTTGGGTTTGCCAAAATCCAAAACACGTTTTGCCCTCAGCATTTTTCCCCTCATTTTCAAACCCCTGTGTATTTTAAGGGAAATTTAATCCTTATGTTTCTGACTCATTTACACTTAACACGTGAACATGTTGTTTCATAAGACTTATTTGAAGTCCATGAAGCCTTGTAAGTCTTCTAAAGCCCTTTTTCCATAGTGGCAGGAAGCTGTGTGTTGCAAAGTTATGTGAACTTGAATCCTCAATGAGTGGAATTGGTTTGAAACAGAAGATGTCTTAAGACACAATGTTAAATTGAGTTAAACTTGGTAAAACCTATCATCTCTCCCATGATTACTATCCTATATTTTGGTGTATAGCTTTTAACAATAAAATAACTGAGGCTACACAGCAGTTATTCTTGAAATTTCTGCGCTGTATCCAGCAAGCTGGATTTCTATAGAGGAAGAAGGAGGTGAGGTCATTTGCTAGCTGTGGCCAGTGAAATACGGTTTAAGTTTTAGACTTTCTAGTTTCCAGTCACACCCTCCCTGGAAGCCACTGTCTCCTGGGTGTTTGAGCTAAAAGACCCCTTTGCAAACTTCCCTCAGCCTTACAAAGGGATGTGTTGCCTATAGAAGAACATGTACACTGGCATCTACCAGACCTGGGTTCAAATCCTAGTAGCACTACTTCTTGGCAGTCATGCAAAGTAGGGAAGGATTGCTGCCTAGACAGAGAATCTTTCCCACACTAGAAATTCAGAAAAATAAACCAAAACAGTGATCAGTGCATAGAGTATTAATCCAGATGTTGTGGCAATAGGCAGAGGTGGGGAAAAGTGAAGCTTCAGTCCCTTCCCCGCTTTTATGTTCAGCCCTTCTCATTCATCCTTTCTCCTATGCAGCTTCTTTCACTGCAACAGAACTCCAGATGGGTATGCAAAGTTGATATGGATGGGACACCCAGAGACATTTCCAGATTCTTCTTGGAACAGTTAAAAACCTTGGGCCTCTTGAGGTTTCTCTAGGTTAGAAATGATTGAGTCATTGAAAAGGAATAAGAATTTTAGAGTTAATCAAATCTAGCCCTGTATCTTGCCTCTTCCACTTCTTAAATTGCTTGATGCTTGAGGAATTAACTATATCTTCTCTGATAACTTCTCTGAGCTCTATTTTTCAAGTGCAAATAAGGATTTTAAAAAACACTGATAAGGTGACTGCACCAGTTAAATGAGATCAAACCTAGTAAGTGGTTAGTGAGCATATATTAAAGGCACAATTGAGCAGTCACTGCATTTGTTGCTATCATTGTCGACATGATTCTTATTTTCAAACCAGCTCCTACAGGATTTACGACATCTGGAGTCCTTCTCCTCCACTGCTTATAATCTCATGTAGTATTTTGCACTATTTATTTTTGTCACTATTAAATCTCTTTGGGCATCAAATTAGAAGCACCTTATCCTCATCCTAATCGTAAGCAATCCTAATCCTAATTAGATTAGGATAATCTTTAACCTTTAAACAGCGGTCTTCAGCACCATCTATTTTCAGGCACAACAGGTTGAATTCAAATATATTTGCCTTTCATAGGCAAGGACTTCATGACTAAAACACCAAAAGCAATGGCAACAAAAATCAAAATAGA
>CAUYLG010065800.1:0-125188 GCA_963573385.1 Cacajao melanocephalus
TAGGGTTGAAATAAAGGAGAAAATTCTAAGGGCAGCTAGAGAGAAAGGTCAGGTTACCCATCAAGGGAAGCCTATCAGACTCACAGCAGACCTCTCAGCAGAAACCCTACAAACTAGAAGAGAGTGGGGGTCAATATTCAATATCCTGAAAGAAAAGAATTTTCAACCCAGACTCTCATATCCTGCCAAACTAAGCTTCATAAGTGAAGGAAAAATAAAATTTTTTGTGAACAAGTCGGCACTCGGAGATTTCATCACTACCAGGCCTGCTTTACAAGAGCTTCTGAAAGAAGCGCTATAAACAGAAAGGAACAACCAGTATCAGTTATCCCAAAAATTTACCAAAATGTAAAGAGTATCTCCATAATGAATCTATATCAACTAATGGGCAAAATGGCCAGCTAGCATTAAATCACAATACTGAACTCACAAATATTAATATTAATCCTAAATTTAAATGGATTAAATGCCCTAGTTAAAGACACAGGCAAATTGAACAAAAAGTCAAAACCCATCAGTATGCTGTATCCAGATTTATCTCATAAGCATCAACACACAAAGATTCAAAACAAAGGGATGGAGGAAGATTCACCAATCAAACGGAGAGGAAAAAAAAAAAAAAAACAACAGGAGTTGTAATATTTTTGTCTCCGACAAAATAGACTTTAACAGTAACAAAGGCTAAAAGAAACAAAGAGGATATTACATAATGGTAAAAGAATCAATGCAACAACAGGAGTTAATGATCATAAATATTTACGTACCCAATATAGGAGCATCCAGATACATAAGACAAGTTCTAAATGACTTACAGAGACTTAGACTCCAGCACAATAATGGCGGGAGATCTTGACACCACATTGTTAATATTTGACGGATCAATGAGATAGAAAATTAATAGGGACATTTATGATTTGAATTTAGACCTGGGATAAGTAAGCTTAGTGAATATCTATAGAATTCTTCACCCCAGATCTCCAGAACATACATTTTTCTCAGTATCATATTATACCTATTCTGAAAGTGACTACATAATTGGAAGTAAATCACTCTTCAGCATTTGCATAACATTACACAGACTTAAATGAAATATTGGTTGGCTGTTAGTTTGTTATTTTCTTCCCTTATTCCTTCCTGTCTCTGTTGTTAAGTACAATTATCAGTATAAAAGAGATTTTTAATACCTATTCCTAAATTGTATTCCAGCCTGGGCAATAGAGCAAGAATCCTGTTCTCTCTCCCCCTTTTTCTTTCTTCGTCTTTCTTTCTCTCAAAAAAAAGGAAAAAAAATATGCCAGTGTCAGAAGACAGATTCATAGGTTTTCAGAAAAACCAAAAACAGGGTTTGAAAGCTATCCATGGGGAAAAACAAATTTTTAAAAAATAAAGATCTCTTTTTCCACTTTCTCCTAGGTAGATCACCTTTTCTTCCACATTTTTATATTTATTCTCAGCTTTCTAATGTGGCATTTCCTTCATGTAATGGTATGCATGTGCATGTGTGCATACATGGTACTTCAAGATAATAGAAAATATGAAGAACTGTGTGACAGGCGACAAGAGGAAAAGAAGGTCTGAGGCATAACTTCTAGACCCTCCAGCACACTTTCCTGCCAAGCATGGAGGGTCTACCAGACTTCTCCCCTGAATCCTAGTTCAGACACTTATAATTTAGCATAGAGCAATGAGGCTGGATGAGCTAGTTCTCCCCCTAGCCCTACCACTGCCTTATCTAATTAACTTTAGCTGAGTGAAGTGTTATTTCGTTTGCTGACAAAATGAGTTGGGCCAGCCAATCTCTGTTTAGATGCCCAAACCCGAGGTGCTCTAGCGCTACAAGCTTAGTGCTGTGCTCAAGGCCTTGCTGAGACTATGGTGATGAAGTCCCTACCATCAAAAAAAAAAAAAACAATGATCTAGCTCAGAAGAAAAAGCAAATGCCTGAAATAAAGAAAGAATAGTTCAACAGACCATGGAAATGCTTATGAAGTTCTAAGGACAATAGAACATAATCAAAGTTAAAAAGGAGATGTCCAGGGTAAACATACTTTTGGAGAAGTCCAAAACGGCTTTGTGAAGGGGCTGAGATTTGAGTACAGAATTGAAGAACTGGTAAGTTTTGAGATGATGAAGGAAGAGGACACACACACACACACACACACACACACACACTTACATGTGCATACACATGGACCCACAGCCATCCCGGTGGATGCATGGCAGCTGCTGGACAAACAGAGTAAGTTAATCCCTCAGACATGTGGCTGAGCAGTAATAAGTAGGTTCCCAATGTCACCTTTCAACATGCTAGAAATACTTGCATTATTTTATTATTTAATTACTTGGAGTTTTAAACGTTTCTCATCTTCAAAGTCTTCTGATACATTTAAATCCCTAGAGAGAGAAAACTTCCTACATCATCTCTCCTTAGACTTTAGTCGCATGGACAAAGGGTGGGGACTGCAAACAGCTGAGGTCTTGGGAGAAGCTTGAGCCCAGGAGTTGAAACAGACACAGCGCTTATTCCAGGGGAAGGCCAGGATCCTGCAGCAGCCTTGTGCCTAAGGTTTTCAGAGGGATTTCCCATGATGTTTATGTCTGCCTGTGTGTTCTGTGAAACAAATATCACACAGACGCATAGGTGACATGGTCTGGAGGAGCGTAAGCCTTTGTGCAGGCCCTTTAAGAATGTCATTCCCCCCCGCCCCCGCAAAAAAAAAAAAAAAAAAAAAAAAAAAACCTAAGAGAGTATAAGAAACAATGCAAGCTATATCAGAAATCACCATCCCATGTTGAGCTCAGTCTTTTTACTAACAAGAAGAGGGCTGGATTTAATGGTCCCCAAAACCCTTTATAACACTCAAGTTCTCTGTTGGTGTGTTTGGGGCATGTTGAACCATATTATGGGCTTTTGCCTTCCCCACAGTGGACAGAACTGCATGTTCTCTCATAGATCATGAGAATTATGAAAATACTTTGAGATCCTTTAGCAAAAGCATTCATTCTTTTTAAGGTATCCATTAAAAGAGAAGGGAAACAACCCAGATCCAAAAATCAGTCCTTAAAAAATAAGTTAGCCACAGGATTACTTTCAAACAGCTCTCATACCCTGTTCTACCTATAATATTCTGCCAGGAGGTTCTTCTCCAGACTCTCCCCGGATTCTACAGTTTAATTCACAAAAATTTCTATCTCTTCAGGAAAGTATCTGCTGCTTGAAATGAGGTTCACCAGATTTGAAGCAGACTAGAATATTCCGTGGTGAGGAATTCATAACATTTTGGTTGAAATAGCCTGGCCTAAGCCAATGTATGTATTCTCCTCTTTCATCCTCATAGCCTGAATGGAAATAAATGTCACACACTGACTCACAGATCTGCACAAGCATACACACACTATACCCTCCACTTTAAGACATATAAGATTAACTTGTTCAATTCTATAACCTCTTGGTTTGTTTTTCTTTGTTTCAAGTGCCTGTCTTTTTTCAAAATTGTGTGTATTTGGGCAACTGGTTTGTCAAAAGGTGTGGATGGCTGAAAACAATCTACTTATTTCAGACACAACCTCTTATCTTGTCCTGATAACTAATTAGCCAAAAGAGTAAGGGATGAAAAAGGAGACAAAAATAGTTCCAACAGTAAGCCACTTGACCTCATACTTCCCTGTCATTTTGTAACAGACTATGAGAAGACACCTCTACTTAATGAAAAAATGTTCAATTGTCTAAATCTGAGTTTTCTCCCTGAAAATAGTAAATTTTAACTAGATATGAGAAAGCTTCTTTTAAAGAATATACCCTGCGTAGAGGTGGACAGAATGAAAGAGTTATAGAGAAAAATTAAGAAATGTAAAGAATGAGAAAAAATAGTGCAAAAAGAAGTAAAGAGAGAAGAATACAACAGAGAAGAGAAAAATGTAGGAATTTAAGAACGTTAGTTAAAAGTTGCCCAACTCCTTGTTTTGACTCTTGAGAAAGTGAGACCTAAAGTGTGGAGAGGGGAAGAACAAGAAAAGCTGGGAGAGGAAAAATGGAAAGAAAGAGTAATCAAGAGAGAAAATAAAAGAGGAAAGGGAGAGGGCATGAATCGAAGCAGCATCTGGAAGACTCAGTCTAAGAAGTGCAGGTCTCTGAGAAGCACATTCCGTCCTGGCTATCAGATGCAATCCTGTGGACATGACTGCACCAGCTATATTTAGCTCCGATGTAACTCAAGTCCACAGTGTTCCATACAACAGCTGCTGCAGAGTCCTGAAGAAACGTTTTTACTACCTACCCTGGAATAGCCGTGTCAAGGGCCTGGCCTTCACAGCTACAGAACTCCACTATGTTTATATACAAAGGAGCAGCATTTTGAACATAACTGATATGACTGTTAACAAAGTTTAATGGCCTGCTGTATAACAGAACAGCACTTTCAGAAGACCAAAGTCATTACTCTCAGTTCCTAAGGCTGTCCCTTCCCCCAATTCCTGCAAGCAAATATTGGCCCTTACCTTATATGGTGTGCTCTCTCCTGAGACCTTCTCTGGTTTTCTGATCTTCACTTTAACTCCACATGGGGCTCTATGCTTTGGAAGAATACTTTCAACGTCAACTCAAGGACACCCAAGCCCAAATGACCCACAGAAATACCTACAGGTTTCCTCTAATGCCAGGGGAACATAGGTGACTCCTACTGAAAAACAAAACAAAAACAAAAACAAACAAACAAAAATCTTGGTTCTTGGAGGACTGGCAGGTTGCCAATGTGCCTATCCCATGGCCAGAAATGAAGACTTGCTACCACTAAGGAGAAGTGAGAAGTCTAGGAACCACTGAGAAAGCCAAGCTTCACCTGAATAATTCATTAAGTAATTATGAGTCATCATTCTCGATATGGCATCTTATCAGATTTTGTGAGACAAACCACACATAGCAATCCCTTCACTCTCAAGGAGATTCAGTTATGATATGTGCATAAAGCAATCACACAGATGGGACAGGGAATAGATAAATGGGCTCAAGATGAGTGCTGAGGAAGGAAGAAACAGCTGGAATCTAAGAAGTCTGGGAAGATTTTTCAGAGGAAGACACTTCTTTCTTGAAGAATGAATGGGGTATTGACAAGCAAGGAGAGCATTCCAGTTGAATGAGATAAAAGAAGCAAAGATGTCCCTTATTCTTCAGTTGTAGTCAGACGCTTTTGCACAGCTAAAGTCCCCAGTCCTGTGCCTTGACAAGTATCAGTGGGTTCTCCATAATTGATTCCTGGAACAAAAGCCATCTACACAAAGATTCTTGCCAAGAATCAACCTACTTATCTATGAACCTTTCTTTCATGAAACCAGACTAGGAAAGGTGAGCAGAAACTATCATAAAAAATGTTTGAATCCTCAAAAGAATGACTGTCTGTTTCCGAAAAAGATTCAGGGCCAGTGACATTGCTGTTTAAAAAAAAAAAAAAAAAAAAAAAAAAGGAAGTATCAGCCCTGATCTGAACCTTGAAAAGGAGATTCCCTGGAGGATGGTGTATGCCAATTATTTCTGCCTGGCAGAGGAGAGGAAGAAAGGAGGCAAGTGCCAGGTGGGGTGAGGAGTTTACTGTAGCTAGAGTTCACCTATTGGCTGTCTAATTCCTTTAACCTGGGTTGGTCTGAAGGGCTGAGAAGAACATTCTCATTAGGGTATGAAATGGATCATTTCCAGTGGCCAGATGGTTCCCCATAAATACATTAATGACTTTATAGGCATGTCTGCTTGGAAAAGGAACAATTTCACTACCGAAATGTGAGAAATTGTCCTTTTGGATTCTGGGTAATCTAAATCTAAGACCTAAAAATTACCAAAAAAAATTTAAAAAAAACCTCTGTGTTAACTTACTACCTTTCCCACACCTCATTCTTTTTAGATGACAAGCTCAATAAACAAGCATAATATTTGTTTTAAAATGAAAAAAATAAAATGCATCCCAACCTCCAAAAGTCATTCAAACATGGATGGTCCCAGTGTTGAGAAACACACAAATCCACACATATGCAAACCAGTGTACATACACACACATACTCCTCGTTGGTAACAAAGTCGAGGCTTCTGCTGAGCGTGGCTGTGTAGTGACAGAACTCGTGTCACACTTCAACTGGATGACTTTCCAAAGGCAGTCATGTCCCTGTCAAGAAGTTCCTTTCTTCTACCTGGAAACAGCTCCCAAACCTGTCTCATTCTCTCTGTCTAATCTCCCATCCTCATCCCTCACCCAAGCTACAAGAGTAGCTTCCTAGAACTTCCAGAAGGATCTCTTTACAAGCAAATCTGATCTTGTACTGCCCCTACTTGAACTTTTAATGGCTCCCATTGCTTTTAAGCTAGAGACAGGAAATATTTCTCCTGGTCAACAAGGATGGGGCAGATGCTCACTCCAGTCTCATTTCTAATCAGATCATTTGTTCTACATTGATCTTCCAGTTCCTCAAAATTTCCTAAGCCATACCTACTCCCTTTCAGGGCCTTTTGAAAGAACCTCCTCCTTGCTGGACTGCTCTTCCCATCTCCATTCACTGGCTCACTCCTGCTCACCCATCTGCATAGGTGCATCAGGAGAGCTTCCTGCCTTTCCCAGCATCACAGGCTTTCAAGGTCCTTGCCATTTTGAAATGGTTTATTTACATTTTGATTGCTTTTTGTGCTCAGAAGGCCACCAGGGTTGGTGTGAAGATCAAATCTAAGAATGGGTATAGATATCCTTCAAGAATTACAAGCAGAATTCCAATGTAAATCCTTGCTCTTTTCCATTGCTGCTTCTAAAAGACTCCCAGCCACTAAAACAAAGTGAAAGCAGAAGCATCACTTTCCTGAAACATCAAAAGGAAATGACATCCAAAGCAGGCTTTTTTAAAATTTATGTTGGGCTAAGACGGTAGCCACCACAACTTGGTGAATAATTAGCCTTGAGGTCCCCTGGCATAAAATAAAAACCCACTTCCCTCAGGCCAGAGAAACCACTGACAACCACCAGCCTGAGTTTTGACGATTTCCCTGCCCATCACACACCTGGTTCCTAAGGCCCCAGTAGCCAAAGGGGAGTAAATATTAACTAAGGCAGGGAATGATTTGTCAGTCTTGAACAGCTGTCCACAGTTTCCAAGGTACAGACCTGAAAAGGAGATGAAAGGAAAGAAGACTGGGGTAGCTTCCACGCTGGGCAGGACATCTCGCCCTTGCCTCATGGTCTGCTATCTATCCAGTGATGCTGACTTCTGTATCTGAACATTCAGGTTCCTGTACCCTTTGGTTTTAGCCAAGAAGGGACAGCAGCAGGAGATCACAAAAGGGAGGTGAGTGAGGTCAGAAGTATTGTTGTCCCAGCTTCCTCCCTGCTGGGTCACCCCAGGCTAGCTATGTCCTTAACCAAACGCCACAGCTCCTATCAAGTATGCCTCCAACAGAGCTTGCTTGTGCCCTCTTTCTAGCTCCCCATCCACAGCAAACCTACACATTCTGAAACTGATCCTCCTTTTTCAAGCCTAGTGTGATCATGGTTCTCCTGGGCTAAGACTATCCCAGTGATGCTACAGTAATCTTTGTGGTTTCCCTACACCCAGCTCACAACCTGGAGGTTGAGAGACATCATTTCAATAAGTACACACATGAGCAAGAGTACAGTTTTAGGAGATGAGTTTTAGGAAGTAAGGAATGTGTTTCTATGCATGCCTGCATTTCTGTGATCTGGGGTGGCTACAGGGTCTAATAGGCAAGGCTTCCCAGAAAAATCTCTGCTTGATCTGATATCAGAACTAGGCCAAGTTTAGGTGGGGCATGGGTAGGGGGTTAGTGGAGGGAGCAGGAAAAATCACAAGCAGAGAGAACAACCTATGCCAAGGCCCTGACTCACTCTCATACAAAGGTTCTCACCTGTTTATTAAAGTTATTATGGGGAACACAATGCCATTTTAAATATCTGCACAAATATAAGATGTTAATGATAGTCATAATTCTGTTAATAAAAATCCTTAAGTTTTGATTTTACTTCTCCAACATATAAAAGTTTCTTGTAGGCCAGATCTTGTCCACAGTACCCAGCACAATGGCTAATATACAGTTGAAGTCCAATAAACACATGCAACTAATTAATTGATTGACTGATTGATGATTGAAGAACCAAAGGATGGGGAAAATCCAGCAGTGAACTAGCACTGCCTATTAGCAGAGGTGATTGCATGAAATGTGGATGAGCTGACTTCAGGCTAAGTATGGCGCTGACCTTGGGCAATTTACTCTTACCTCTAGATAATGTTGGTTCAGGTCTCAGGCCCCAGGATAGGAGATAAGCAAAAGTTATTTTGGTCTTTTGAATGCTTAGGAAAAGAGCTGAGCCACACAGACAGTGACCTCCATTCCTAGGGAAATATGTTAAATTCAGTCGCAGTGTGAGGTTTCCAGGTCCCCATAAATTAAAAACACATCAGAGAAGAGTAGAGGTTTCCCTAAAACCCAAAGATACCATTGTGGAAAGCCCCTGTTGGCTGAAAAATGATGAGTTTCCTCATAAAGGGGAAGTGGTATTTTAGATTTAGCCACTTTGTTTTTTCTTTCCACCTTGGGGTGTAAGTTTGACTCCTGGGTATCTTCCTACATCTCAAGGAGTAATAAAGAACCCAAGAAGAGGCCAAATAAGTCAACCTTCACTTAGGTGGCAGGCATTTCATTGTACCAGAAAGAAAAGGTGGTCAGAGGGACATTTTCATTTCTGTAATTAACCTCAGTGTGGTCTCAGGGAGTGCCTTCCTTCTCTGTGGCCCAATTTTCTCATCAGTAAAATGAATGGCTTATACTAAATGATCTATGAGATCTTCAGATTTCATGATTTTGAACACTATATTTTGTTATTATTTCAGCAACTATGTCTTGAAAGTCCACACGTTCTCAACATTATGTTATTTCTTGGGAGGGAACAGTCCATCCATGCACCCAAGGATTCTTATTTTGTGATTATGGTCCTCCTAAGAGGGTCCATGAATCTCCAGATGTTGCATGTAACATTTTGTGTCTATGTGTATTTTTCCTGGCCTAAAAGAGTCCATAGCTTTTGGGTCCATACATGGGCCCTATATGATTTTAGCAGAACAGCATAAATGTGACTGCTTAGATGTCAGGGTATGTGCTCATAAGACACCAGCATCAAGAGCAAGCTCAACATGAATCCACCTGCCATGCACTATGACAACCTAGGTTGTCTTCCTAACCCACGGTTAGGAAGACTTCAGGAACAGGATGGCTCTGGATTTGAGATGAGGTCAGAGAGGCAGACTGCTAAAGAGAAGGAGAATTTGGGAAGCCAATGCAAAAGTATAATCATGGGCAAAAAAACACTGTGTTCTCAAGAAAATTAAAAAAAATCTCTAATTGCTGTGGGAATTAGCTCTCTCCACGGCATACCCGCAGGTTCACACACTTTTTGTTTTCTACCTGTCCTGCATTAACATCAGTTCCCAGAGTACTGGGTTCTAGGAAAGAGCAGGACTCTGTTTTGCAGCTGGGAGGTGGCTCCA
Organism: Cacajao melanocephalus; assembly: GCA_963573385.1. Taxonomy (NCBI): domain Eukaryota; kingdom Metazoa; phylum Chordata; class Mammalia; order Primates; family Pitheciidae; genus Cacajao; species Cacajao melanocephalus. Next base: position 9,529 of record CAUYLG010065800.1, read on the forward strand.
GAGAGAACTGCCATTTTTGTGAGGAGAATACTAAGAGATCCTGAACCTGCATCTATGACTCAGCCTGGATGGGGCCACATCCCACCAGGCTATACCAGGGGTAGGGACAGGGTAGTGGCTTGGTGCTTTTCATCATGGTTAACAGAGAATAAGTCATGACAGCTAACAGTATCATATTGCTCTGAGATTGATGCAAAATGATGTCATTCATTGATTTTAAGGTAAATTTAAAACATATAATGACAGTGAAAGCTATGCCTTACGGTTATGCATGCATGTGAGGAAAACATGTATAAATTGAAGCTCAGGAGCTATAACTTACATAGTAAGTGCTATTATTCAAAAATTTAAACATATGTGTGACAACTTATAGCAAATATGCTGACATATGGCATTGAAACCAATATGTCAACACTTACAAGTAAGAAAACATCTATAAAAATACAATAAGCACAGTTCTCTCTTTACATTTAGGCCACAAATGAGACCACTGCTGAACATCTCTGGTTAAGCATTAACACACACCAGGATCCGCCTGTAACCTGTTTGTTAAGGTGCAGTGCCCCAGCTAATTAATACATCACTGGCAGATCAAGTTCAGGGAACAATATTGAGCAAGTGCATTCCTCAGGCCTCATTTACCCCCTTCAGGTAGGAGGAAGTCCAGAAGGGAAAAGGGGATAAGGGAGAGGAAGGAGAGAAAGAGAAAAATAAATAAATAAAGGAGAGATTATTATTTTGCTACAGTAGAGTATCCCACAGTTGATAAAAGTGGTGTGTGTGTGTGTGTGTGTGTGCACGCGCGTGTGTGTGTGTGTGTGTGTGTGTGTGGCAGGCTTGCGTGTGTTGGCCAAATTCTGAAATCGTGTCACTTGAGAACAAGCTGAAGGAGTAGGAGCTGTTTAGAAAGGGAAGCCCTCCATTGAGAGAAGGCTATCATAACAGTATTCTGCCATGTGCAGGGATTGCTGCTGACTGTGGGCACAGACAATGCTGTATTGCCTGTCACTTCCACTCCCAGGGCCTCATACTATTCATCTGTAATGTGAGAGGCTTGTATGAGATTCCCGATTGTCAACTCTTGCTGCAATTAGAATCACATAAAGAGCTTTTAACAAATACAGATTGTGGAGCTCCGTCCCTGATAAGCATCTCTTCGGGAGGGAAACAGGCATTTGGTATTTTAATAGTTCCCCAGGTCCTTCTAATGTGCATTCAGCAAGAATGGACAGGCACTGGTATAGATTACCACTGGATAATTCTAGATTTATCCTAGAGGTCTCTCCTACTGCAATAGGCAGGAACCCTTCTAGCTCTAAAACTTTACTTAACTCAGTCATATCTAATTCTCTTCCCATTTCCTCTGTGACTCTGGAAGGAATCATAATCCTAAGGGAAACTCAATACATAAAATATTGATGTTCATTTTGCAAATATCCGATAAATAAATTCACTGAAGCCGGCTGAACATGCAAAAATCTGTGGAAAGAGAACTCCATTATAGAAGAGCTACTTGAGTCTTAATTCAGGATCAGTTTGCTCCAACATTCAGCACATTTTTCACCAGCTTGATTATGTCGTATTCCATCCACAGCAGATTAGAAGCACAAATTGGAAGGTTAGTTTGGTGAAGGAGCTGGTTATGTTTATTAACAGTGGAAAAGGAGAAGAACTAGCATCTTGACAGTGAGAAAGAAAACTCAACTGATATAAAAAGACAGCACAGGAACCAATGTAAAATCATAGTCTGGGGATGGTGAGTGCAGGGGTAAACTGCTCTACCCATTTTTAGATACTGTCAATAACTCTGTGTTACTCTATAACAATTAGGGAGAGAAGAGCTTACGTTGACTGAGCTCTGCTTAACAAGGCAAGGACACGTGTGTACATGTGCCTGTTTTTGTATCTGTTTGGTGATTTTCTAAGCACGGATTTTAAATGTTCAAAACTTGAGGGTTAGCATAAAACACTGTTGTATTCTTGAAAGGCTTTTTAAAAATAGACCTGATATCTATAGACTTTTCAACCTCAAAAACATTCTTCAGGTTTTCATCAGACAATATTCACCCTGGATGTAACCCATAGATAAGTTTAGAAACCCCAGAATCTGTAGGTGGGCAGAATGAGACACAGTTTCCCCTGCCACTCTTAGTCAGTAAACCTGATCTCAAACCGCTCAATCACTCCCACTCTACTTCTGATAACAGCTATAGTTACTGAAGGAGACTCAGGCTATGAGGAAGAAGGCTTGGTGTTCAATGTGCCAAGCAGCAATGAGTGAATAAACCTGTCGGGGTTCCTGACACTATGAGGATCTAAGAGGAAGCTGAGACTGAACAAGCTAAGAGACCACTCATGCTATTTCAGTACTCATCACCATTAGTTGTGGCACTTTAATAAGTCATGGTATTTCAAGAAAAGAGAAACAGATGAGTGGGAAAATATCCATGGAACTGGTAGACCATTGACTAACTATGAGTAAATACCATGGGAAGCAGTGACCTTATTCACAATAACATCTCCTCCTAAGACACTGCTATTTTGTACTAGATCCACTGCATTTAGTTTGAAGCAGCACTTTATTAACTTACTTTTCTGTAGCACAGGAATCATATTTTTCTTAAAACTGCAGGGGAGGGCCTCTGCCACATTTTCACATCTGAGTAAGCCTTGATCCTCCACTGGATATGAGCCTTGCCTATAATATTAGGTAGAATACCTTGCATTCATGAATGTTTCCTGCTTGATAACCCAAGGAAGAATTATGACATATAAATCTCAGATCCTAAGACACACTTTGCCACCAATAGTCATTCCTAAGAAACAGAATCAGGATCCCAAGTCACATCCCTCCCCAACACCATTTACTTAAGAGCTGGCAGTGGTGTGTGAAGGTAGGAGGTCCAGCACATCTTCCCGTTGTTTATTTGAGTGACTTTAGACAATGAGGTGGTATGTTGGGGGCAGCATTGGATAATAATGATACCAAGAGGGCTGGGGTCATTGCAACACCTTGTGACCTCCAGCAGGTTACTTTCCTTATCCTCTTCTATAAAATGAGAGATGTGCTGGGCAACATCTAAAACTCCTTCTATTAGCCCCTGTGAGCCTCTAAATTCCAATCTCATTGCCTTCAGTAACCTCTCCAGTTGTATGCACGATCCTAACTTCCTGGAAGTCACCTCTGCTCTTTCTGACTCTAGTACTTCAGCCTGGGTATGGTAAGAGCAAGCTTCTAGTCCCAGTTCTACCTCTTGGTTGTGGGGTGCAGCAAGTAAGCTCCTCATTTATCTCCAGGACAACTAAATAAAATGGTCTCTTAATGCACCTAAAATTCAGCCCTAAAACTCACTCCTGTTTAAGAATATTTTTTCAAACAGCTGTATCCATCACAGACAGTGAATTTTGCAGTACAATGGCTACAATCTTAGCTATTTTCAAACAGCTAAAAGAATTACAGTTCTTTCCCAAGGGAAAGGTGTTGCTGGTGTCCCCACTCCCCCTTTTATTTAGCACTCCCCTGTTCATAGTCTGCTGACTGTTATTATCTTTACATTTACCTGCCAACCAACCTCAAAAAAACTGTTCAGGCACAGTAGTTACAGAAACCAAAGAAGTGGCCAATAGTCCAGCTCCAACTAATCCTTTGTTACATGCCTACGAATTAAAGAATGATTTCTTTTAGCAATTAACATACCCTGTACTGTAGGTATACCATGAGCTAAAAATAACATGTTCTACACAATCCTTTGGCCCACAAGAAGCTCAACAGAGGGAGGGAGCGGGGGAGGGGAGCAGAGTAAAAGAGTGGAATGCCATGCCATGAATCCTAAACATCTTCCTAATTGGATAATTAAAAGAGCTCCGGATAGCAATTCAAACAGCCTGGATTCTGGTACGGGCTCCCCTACATATTTAGCCATCTGTGTGGCCTTGGCTTGATCTTGTACCCTATCTAGGCTGTTTATAGGATTATAGGTTTTGAAACCTAGTAGGCACCCCTTAAAAAGTTATCCAATCTATTGTTCTTTTCAAACTTTCTCATGCATAAGAAGCACCTTGAGAGCTTAACAGAACACACAGGGGGTCCCCACCACCCAGAGTCTCTAATTCAGTATGTCTGGGGTAGGGTCCAAGAATAGGCATGTCTAACAAGTTCCCAGGTAATGCTGCTGCTTCTGGTCCTGAGATCACACTTTGAGAAGCACTGATCTGGCCCAGTAATGTCAGAATTCTGGTATTACAATTCTGGGCCAGATCAGTGCTTCTCAAAGTGTGGTCTCAGGAAATCAGAATTTTCTGGAGTAGTGGCACTGGCAATATGCCAGTGCTCAGTGTACACCAGGTCTTTTCAATCAGAATCTCTGGTTGTGTGGCTTCAGCATCTCTATTATTAACAAAATCCCATATAATCCTTTTTTTTTTTTTTCTAGATGGAGTCTTACTCTGTCACGCAGGCTGGAGTGCAGTGGTACCATCTCGGCTCACCGCAACCTCCACCTCCCGGGTTCAAGCGATTCTCCTGCCTCAGCCTCCCAAGTAGCTGGGACTACAGGCGTGCGCCACCATGCCCAGCTAATTTTTGTATTTTTAGTAGAAATGGGGTTTCACTGTATTGGACAGGCTGGTCTCAAACTCCTGACCTCATGATCCACCCGCCACAGCCTCCCAAAGTGCTGGGATTAGAAGCGTGAGCCATCGCGCCCGGTCCAAACTCCCCATGTAATCTTAATGTCCAGCAAAGGTTTAGAACACTGATTCCACTCAGCTGCCTCATTTTATAGATAACAAAACTGAGGTTCAGCAGACCAATGATGGCTCATTCGGCACATAAGTCTGAAAAAGGGAAGGTCTGGACACACTAATTTGGAGGACAGATTTTAATTCTAGGGCTGTCACACTCTATAGCTGCATTTCTCCTTTTTCTCTTATCCCATCATTCCCAAATAATAATAGTCAGGAAGACTTTCTTCATCTGGCCACTTCATGTAACCAGAAGGAGAATCCAACAGGACCACTCAGATTTGGAAGGCTCTTGCATTCTCAAAGCTCTCCTCCGGGTAGTTTCTAAATATAACAGGCAGTCAGACACTCTGAATAACTCTCGGCTGACTTGGCTTCCCTGGGATAAACTTTTTTTTTTTTTTTCTCCTAGATTATGCTGTACCAGGAATAGAGCCCTAAGGGGAGAAATTCCTCTTCAAAGTCAGAGCTAGATAACACTGTGTGTGGTATTCAGGTTGTTCTCCTTTAGAAAGAGAAAAAAAGGTGGGAGGCAAACTTCTAAAACCAGCCAACATCAAAAAGCATATTCCTACTTTGTCTGTGTGGTGTGCATGGAAGGGCGGCAGAGGAGAGGGGGAAGTGGCCAGGCAAAAGACAATTAACACATCCTGCTCAGCAGGAGGAGGAACGTGGGCATCAGGTCCAGGTACTCCAGGTGGCAGTGGGCAACAGGAAAAGTACGCATGCCAGCTACTGGCAACTGCCCTGTGCTGGCTCCACTGCCAAAGACCCAGAATCGAAGCTGGGCGCACAGTTCGCTCCCTGAGTGGTGGGCTCGGGCACAGTTCTGAGGTCAGTTCTCAGCCAGGCAACAGACATGTTTACCCTGCACTCCAGCTTTTGCTGTTCCTTGCAGTAAGCGGGAATTTGATGTGACCTAAAAATCATCTGGAACATATATAGACACACATATCTTCTCTCTCGCGTAAACACAAAGTCCTTTCCCCACATTTCGGTGCAGGCCAAGCCTCTGTAGTTTCCAGTATGACAATGTATTTGAGTACTGGCATTGGATGGGACATTGGGGATCTCCTACATCTGTCCTCCCCCTTTGCTAATAACATTTTAAATGCTGCCATTAATTAAACACCTATTATAGATTGGGTACTTGATACAAATTCAATCTAATCCTCACCCAAAGCCCAAAAGCAGTAGAATTGTTTGATCACAGAAAATGGAGCAGAGGCAGACAGAAATGAAATGATGAGCCGGAAACTGCACAGCCAAGAGTGTCAGAATTAGGACTTAAATGCATGGTTGTGGCTCTAGATAGATGCCTTGACCACAGTTGGGTAGGAGGTCATGAAGAAGAAATTATTCCTGCCTCACCCCTACCCAAGAGGTTAGGGCAACTGAGCGGCCCCTCAGCTGACGTCACTCTGTGCTTTTCAAGACTTGAGCCAAAACTGTATTTTGAAATTCTAAATGTCCAGAGAGGCATTTGTAAGCTTGCTCTCTCTCGCCCCCACAGGAAAATACAGCCTTTTGGTTTTAACCTTAGACAGGAGAAGCCCAGCTGCTACTGAAACTGAGCAGGAAATTGCATGGATGACCAAAGAGTGATTCTTCTTCCCCATGGAAATTTCTCCTAAGTGCTGAAAATTCAGGAAAAGTGAGTGGCTTGGAAAAGGTCTAGAAACCTGAATGTGTCCCCCACCACTGGGAGATGCAAGTCTCCTCAAAGGCTGTTTTATCTGTGTAGGTATGCATGTATATATGTGTGTGTATGTTGTATGTGTTTTGTGTTGGAATATGAGGCATTACACGAAAAGGACTTTCCTGCAAAAAGCCCTTCTCACATCTTCTTTCTCCACCTCTAGGACAGGTTTCTCAAATGTAGCACTTTTGACATTTGGGACTGAATCATTCTTTGTTGTGGGAGCTGACCTGTGCCTTTTGGGGTGTTTAGTGGCATCCCTGGCCTTTACCCACTAGACACTCGTAGCGCCGCGGATCCAATTGTGCCATTAAAAATGTCTCCAGACATTGCCAAAGATTCTCTGGGGTCGGGGACAGGGCAAAATCCCTTCTGTTGAGAATCACTGCTCTGGAATATTGGAAAAAATTTCACTCAAAGGTATGTGTCTGAGATGCTCTTTGAATCTGCACATTTTCATTAAAACACATGCATTTTATATTGATGTAAAACTTACAAAGAGCAAGGCTGTGTATTAGGCACATCAGGGTAATCAAATTTCTCCAGTGGTATGACACCTGAGCCTGCTGTCATTTTTCTAGTCCCCAGAAAGGCTCCCCAACCCCATTTGTCTCCACCCATCCTTTCAAGCCTGCCTTCAGTACACCTCTTTCCCAAAGTAACTTTAGCCCATTGTCAACTCAACTATTCTTGAACTTCTCTAAACTACAGACAGGCAGACTCCTCACCAGCTCAGCCTGTGTTTTCTCAGGGTCTGCAATAGTACTGGGCACTGTAGGTATTCAATTAATATTTCTGAAAAAACACTTTTTTTTTGAGACGGAGTCTAGCTCTGTCACCCAGGCTGGAGTGCAGTGATGCAATCTCAGCTCACTGCAACCTCTGCCTCTTGGGTTCAAGCGATTTTCCTGCCTCAGCCTCCTGAGTAGCTGGGACTACAGGCACTCACCACCATGCCCAGCTAATTTTTGTACTTTTTTTTTTTTAGTAGAGATGGGGTTTCACCATGTTGGTGAGGATGGTCTTGATCTCTTGACCACATGATCCGCCCACCTTGACCTCCCAAAGTGCTGGGACTACAGGCGTGATTCACCACGCCCAGTCTGAAAAAGCACATTTTTAATAAATACTTTTTTAAATAAACAAATGCTCTCATAGTTTATCTAGATTTTGTACTTGTTCAGGGCGGTCTCTTTTAAGGAATGTACATTTTAATCTCCCCAAATTGTAGGCTTCTCTAAAAAAAAAGTTTGGCCAAGCAATTTCTGAACCCCTAGGAAAGTGATTCTCAACTTGGGCTACACAACTCTTAAAAATCCCAACACCCAGGCAGCACCTCCCAGACCAAATAACCAGAATCTCTGGGGGTCAGACCAAGGCATTTTGGTCTTTAAAAAGTTCCCCATGTGATTCTATTATACAGCCAATGCTGAGATCCCATGCCCTATAGGCCAGTGAATGAATCCTGGGAATCTACTTGAAAAAGAGAATACAGTGAATTTACTGGGGATGAGGCTGCCCATATTAACTAAAAGAACAAGGTTCACAGCTTGTGAGGGTTTACAGCACCTCAGTGTGATGACGCTGGCTATCAAACCAGAAGGTCTGGCTGGTTTTAACTCATGAGAAAATTCATGAATGATTATCTAATAAATACCTTTGGCTCGGGCAACACAATCTTTGTAAATAGGAGGCCATGTGGCGCTAATACATTGGAAGCAGTATCTTAGAGTTGCCTTTTATCTTTCAAGGTACCCAGCAGAGGAAAAAACTGAATAATACTTACTGACGAACAGTTTGATTGGGTTGAGATTTTTTTAATTGTTGTTGTGTTATTTTTTAAGCTGAGCAAAAAGTACGCAAATTCTCCTTTCTGGAGCAAAAGTAATCACAAGAAAAACTGACAGTGGGGCATGTGGCTATTTTTTCCACATAAAACACAGCCTGTTCTTCCTGCAGGGATCACAGAACTGTAATCTGTGCAGCAGCTACCAGGATTCAAAGGAGAAGTGAGAAAAATCTTATGATGGGTGGGGATTTGGTTTAAAGAATAGATCTGGGTAAATGACATCATTCCTGGGTTTGTCCAGTGAATTGGATCACACAGCTTGCCACACAATGACTTCTGACTCTCCCGGGGCCAGCAAAGCAGCCCCGGGCAGGCCATATCAGGAGGAATCAGTGTGGAAAAGTACTTTCTGAAATAAAACTAACATAAACCAGGCGTGTCATGGTTGGTTTTGCTAAATTTCAGGAATGTGGGAGGAGTGAGTTTACTATGCACACAGGTTGGGACACACTCGGTTTACCAAAAGCACAGCATCTATCCTACTCCCTTCTCTGTTCATAGATGAGGACAGAAAAAAATCACCAGGAAATAAAATCTTTTACTGTTTGTTTTTTAAGAAGACAAGCAGAGTAAAACGGGAGCGAGAGAGCAGGAAGGTGATGGACTGCCACCGAAACAGGAATATAAATTTCAACAGTATTTAAGTTAAATGGACATGGCCTGAAAATAAATTCTGCCGAGTGATCCCCCACTTACTGGTTGGATGATCACTTAGATCCTGTCCTATTTTTTTCTATATTCTCCAATAAATTTAATGAAGTCAGATTCAAAAGAGCATGTTCGTACTCGCTGAAACACAGAGCAAGGAAATATTATTTCAATAAATCAATTTTATGCAGCTTTAAAGTTTGGAACCTAAGTTAAGAAAGTTTAGAGATGTTGAGGTGGAAAGTATACCAACAATCATTTTGTCTTTCATTTTACAGAGGGAAAAGTTGAAGACTGGGGAAGTCAAATGATTAATCTCAGGTCACAAAGCTATTTTGGTAAAGGGTCAAATCTCACGTTTTCTTCTACATGATCCTTTTCTCCTCTTATCCACTGCCACTAAAACAAAATTTGCCAAAGAGTGCATTAGATCTAAAAGAAATAAGACATTTTAAATCCTGTTTTAAAACATGAGGAATCCAGGTGCAGAGGCTCATACTTGTAACCCCCTACACTTTGGAAGGTCAAGGTGGGTGGATTATTTGAGCCCAAAGATTCAAGACCAGCCTGGACAACATGGCAAACCCTGTCTCTACAAAAAATCAGAAAATTAGCCAGGCATAGTGGTGTGCACCTGTAGTCCCAACTAAGATTCCCAGGAGGCTGAGATGGGAGGATCACCTGAGCCCAGGAGATGAGGCTGCAGTAAGCAGTGATCATGCCACTTCACTCTAGCCTGGGCAACAGAGTGAGATCCTGTCTCAAAAAAAATCAATCAATCAATTAATAAAAAGGAAGAAAAATAAGTTTCTCTGAGTGGGGATTTGTTCTTACATTTAAATGATCACTTTCATGACTGATAGTTTTACTAATTAAAACAGTACTAAAACAGTACTCTGTGTTTGCCTTTCCATAAACAATTCTGCTCCCTTCTTTGGAGTGTTTGTAGCAGAATAAACAACAACATAAGTGAGTGGAAATACTGCAAAGATAAGGTCTTGAGCCTCCACAGAACATTATACGAGCAAGGCCAGGCTTCCAGGTACCTGTTCTCTTCACTCTGCTAATGGCCTCGGCCAGCTAAATTTAATACAACGAGAATCTTCCACAGGGTTCCCAACAAGATAAAATACAGAGGCATAGCTTAGGAGGTTGTGCATAAATTAAAGATTCAACAAGGAACAAGACAGCTGCTGTAGGACAACATATTAATTTGCAAATGTATCAGAAGTGATATCCTATCTCCTGAAGTCACTGGACAAGCCTCCAACAATATACCTTCCCTCTCTACCCCTGCCTCCTGCGGCTGGATGAGTTCAGGAAGCAGTTCAGGAAGGAGGCTGCCTTCCCTCCCATCTGCCTAAGAGAAGTGGCACCATTTCTCACCACCATCAAGAATGGCTTTTCCCAGGAGCCAGCAGAAACTAAGATTCTATACTTTGAGAGGGAACTTCTTTCAATCACTTGAGAAATTTTTCTACCTAACATCTTCTGGGACATTACCCTCTGGGGCCACATTTTACCTTTGATCTCTAAAGCAAAGCTCTGTTCCTGTTTTGAAAAAAAAAAAATCCAATAAACTAATGTATATAAGTCCAAATAAGTAAAACTAAACAAATCAGAAGGTGTTTATTTACATTACATAAAGTCTTTTGTTTCTTCTTTTCTTTCCTTTATTTCCTTAGAGAACAATTGTCTTTTAAATGACCAACTACTACAGTACTGGGATTTTGTTTTTAATTGACTCCCCCAAGAAAATCCATGTCTATGTATATTTTTCAGTAATTCATGAGGGGTGCCTGTGCCCATTTTTTTCTGCCACAACAGTTCACTCACTTTTGTATTTAGTTGGGGTCTGGAGCCTGCCTCACTTCCATCTTCAACTTAGCTGCATTTTTTTCTGAGAAGGAAAGCAGATCCTGTTTGTGAAGACTCTAAAAGTACTTCAGGCTGACAGATGCTATATAAATGAAATATCCTTTCAATTACTGGTACTGTATGATATTGAATTAAGCTATATCACCATAAGTAAGGAAAGAAGCCTGCCCACACACCGGCACCCTTTCTCATCCTAGTTCCACTCATGCTCAGCTCCTCATAAATAAAATTATTCCTAAAGAGAGAAATCTAAATTACCTTTGAAAGCATTATTGTCTCTTCTATGTTACTACACACCATCAGAATTAAACTGACAGGGCATCAAAGTCTGTAAATGAATTCCCAGGTAACTGCTCAAAATGTTCTCCCTTCTTGATACCCAAAGCATCTTTCGTCTCCTTTTCAAATAGACAGCAAATTTGAGAGAAAGATCGGAAACTGAAAGCTACTGACAGCCTGATAGGAGCAACCTCAGCATGACAGCTGATGGAGATGATCACATTTCCCCCGACAAACTCAATTGCTTGAGTAAATCAAGTGAAAGTCAATACAACCCCTCCCTCCTCAGGTCCCGTGTGGCTCTCCAAACCCAGGCCACTAAACTTGTTCTTGGGGGAGGAGAGAAAAAAGCAAGACCCAAATATTCAGGTAATGTTTAGCTACTACCCAAAAATGTTTCTTTCTGTCAGGGGTAGTTGCTGTTTACCCAAGTGAGCTGATGTTGTCTTAGAGAGAGCTTCATACGCATTCTCCCCCCTCCTCATAGTCCTATGTGGAATCTTTTCCTTGCCTGTTAGCCTTGGTCTTTACCAAGAAGATATATTTACCCAAAAGTACAGCCTCCAAGTTCCATACAACATATCTGCATCTTTGCTTTGGCTAGTGACTTCTGCTTATGACTATAGAACAGTACACAGTAGTGCCATAATTCTAGGCGGAAAAAAAATCAAAGACTTCTCAAATCACGTGTTTGCATTTCTATGTACGCTAGAGCTTAAATCTAAATCTGGGCTGTTGTGACTATTAACCCAAAAAGCCAGGGGTGTGTGTGTGTTCTTTATGCAAATCAATAAGCATGTACACAGGAAAAAAATTGAGGATGTCAACGTTGCAGCTTTCAGAAACTTTAAAAAAGATATCAACCATAAATAACTAAAATATTGCATTTCCAAGGGAAAAAGGAGATGCTCTGCCATAGAAAGGAAGTTGACTTAGTAGAGTCCAGCAATAAAAGGTGGGAGAAATAGACATATCTCTGCTAGTTTCATCAATGGCCTTTCTGAAAAATCAATACTGAGACTGATAGAAATGAAATAGAGGGAAGAAGCATCCCATGAAACAGAGATGATCATATGTAAAAACAGAGGGGAATAGCAGGAAACTCTTGGGTGACTGAGTGAGAAAAATGAAAGAGCCAAATTAGAGCTTACTTGCAACAGGTAATACTTTGATTTATGGTGGGGTGTTACTAAAATGTACTTATAGGGCAATGATACCATCCTTTCAGGTTTTAGCCGGTCCCGTTGGCAAAATCGCAATGTGGCAACAAATAAGAGAGAAGCCAGTGCTTCTACAAAATCGTCCTTAGCCCTAACCTGAAATGCCATGTGCTGTTGAGCATGTTGTGCCTCAATCAAGGGATAATGGAGGGGAAGGACCAAACTAAAATCAGCAAGAGATGGAACAATGGTCTTAAAACAACAGATTAATAACACTTGTTCGCTAATGGGGAGATGAGGGCTGACAAATCTAGGGACTGGAAAATCAATAAACATAGTCTTCTTTACCAGCACTCAGATATTTGTATCCAGAGAAAACTTCCTTAGTGCTCAGAGAAGACACAGAGCAAATGAAAGGCAATTTGCTTCACACAACAGTAAAAAAAGAAAAACTATACAATTAAGAGGTAATCAAGGTGACACCCACTACCTGATCCCCTAAAAAGTTCCAACTGAGAGATTCATGATGGGTAACAGAGAGAAAGTAGGCCATCTAGAAAATACCTGCAATGCAACTTCTGGGGCTGAACTTGGAATAGCTATGTCCTCTGGCAACTTCACATGCTCAGCAGTTTGACCCATAAAACCCTTTCAGCCTCTGTCAGAAAATCTCTGTAGTTTGACCAAGAATCTGACTGGCCTGTCACCTGTCACTGTTTATGTTCTCTCCTGAGTGTGTGTGTACATGATGTGTCTTTATTTGTTAAAATCCAAGTGTCCCAATAAAAAATACTGAAAGTGCTCCTGAAATGAGCTTCCTTTAAAAATGAGTTAAACAATTACGAGATGATGGATGCCCAATATACAAAGTACGTAGATTATAAATTCTCTTATCACGAGCTCCTCAGGGAGTACCTCATTTCCCTTAAGAAATGCATTCAGTTTCACATAAATGTCTCATGATCACTCCAGATTTTATCAGTAATCATCAGGAACTCCCACGTATAAATATGTATTCATTTTGGCAGCATCACAGCAAGTGAAAGGAACAATAAACTAATAAGAGTTGAGAGACTAAATTCTGGTTCCAGTTCAGTCCTTCACTGCCTATGTAATCTTGAGCAGTCGTTAAATTTCCCATAAGATTTTTATTTCAGTTAACATGTATTAACCCCCTACTATGTGCAAAGCACTGTTCTGGGTGTTTGGTATAGAATATAAAGCAAGATAAATAGCTCTATTGGAGCTTAACTTCCAGCAGGAGACACAGACCATGATAATGTAAACAAATCAATAATATTCACAATTAAGATGACAATAAATCCTATGAAGGAAATAAAGCAGGTCAATGTAATAAAAATGACATGGCCTGGGTACCTTAACTGCAACAATCTGCAAAGGCCCCTCTGAGGAAGTGGCATGTGATCCAAACCTAAGTGACAAGAAAGGCCAGGTCATGTGAAGGCAGGGAACACATCATAGCAAGTGCAGACCCCCTGGGGAGGCACTGGGCTAGGCTTGTCTAAAGAACAGAAAGGCAAGAATAGCCAGAGAAATTTTTTAAAAAATTCTGTTGTCAACCCTGCTAAAGAATGTTATAAGAATGAATGAAAAAAGATGGAGAAATCCTTAAAAGTAAAGTAAGGCAGTCCACAAAGTAAAATGAATTAACAGAACCTGCATATGTTACATGAAAGAACTCCTATTTTCTGCACTGTATCTTTAGGAAAGTCTACAATTAGAGTATCTTTCATCCATGTATCTCAAAACATAATTTTTAGTGCAAGAAAGAATCATCTAACCCCTTCATCTTCTGGATCGGAAGACAAAGGCCCCGACTTATCCAAGTCCCCTGTAAATGACCTTCCAGGACCCAGCCTATCAGGCCAGGGTGGCCTTCTATATTAGCTGCTTGGAAACAAGGCTTCCCACTTCCCACTTCTTTTCTTGAGATGACTTATTTCACTACAAGAAATTTGCAATATAGGTGTAATGAACCATTTGCCCAAGGCTTCATATGAAGAATTGGTGGCATTAGCACCATGGCGACAAGACTGTTAAGTCTCAACATCCAGGCCTGACCCTAGACTCACCTCTTACAGATTTTTCAACCTTGGACAAGTCATGTTAACTCTCCAGGCCTTATGTTCTGCCTTTAAAAATGAAGGATAATAAAAATACCTTTCATCCCTATATTATAGGATTACAGAAAGGATCAAATACGATGATATAAATGAAAGTCTGTGGAAACCGTAAGGCACAAAACAAATATCATTATCCTTGTCATTTGTTTTTGTGCATAGGCTCTGTTTAGGTCATTGACTCTGCACTGTTGCCAGCATTCTACCATACTGCACAGTTACCATTACCTTGGATAAGCCTTGGAGTATCATTCTGTTTTGTGAGTTAAATAAATTATATCTAAGGAGCTCCACAGACACTTGATGATTTATGAAATTCACCTCATGAATATGCTTCTCATTGATTTCCTTACTTTTCTTCTGATTTCCTGCAGTGGAAGAAGTGACCCCAGATTATAATGGAAATACCTCCTGGATGAAGACCCATGAGAAAGATTCTGCTGAAGACCATCTGTGGCACTCTGAGCAAGTCTCTAATCATTCCGCTACCATAGTATGTTTTCAATCCCAAAATGTGCAGGGTACTTCTTATCTGTCCCTCAAAACATGCAAGATATCTCATAAATGTTGAATATCCTTGAGTTTATGGAATGATTTCAATCCATTATTTTATTTGATCCCTTTAATAATGTCGGGAAGAGTGAGAACAGGGATAAGAATAGCACATTTATATAGGCGAAAATAAATCTTTTTGTACTTATGTGTCTAGTCCAAACTCCCAGAAATCTAGATGTTCAGACTTCAGTCGAGTGATCCTTGAAGTTTACTAAGCCTCTTCCAGTGAGGATCTAGTGACGATCAAATGGGGCCATGTACCCCATAAATATGCACACCTACTATGTACCCACAAAAATTAATATTTTTTTAAATGGGGTCATGGATATATATACTATTAGGGCTTCCCAGTGGTAAGATATAATTATCACAAGGACAAGATTGCCCTGATGTGCTACCTTCCTCTGCCCATTCCTTTTCCCCGACCAGTTAGTGGTGTATGCTCACCTCAAATATAAGCTGGGGGAAGTTGCAGTCTGACCTAGACATGTTTGCATCTCCCAGGATTCCTGGAAAAGCAGACAATAGGCTTCTATCAAACCCTGTGAGTTGATTGAGTTTAGCCTGAAAGATTATCAAGTTCTCTCCATTGGAACCATCCCAGGTTTTTTAAGAAAGGAGCCCCATTCCAGAGTCCCAGCAGGGGGAAAAACAACACACCCCGGCTAGATGATTTCCATACAGCCAGGAAACTTTACTTGCTGGAGCACTCTTGACAGGCCTTTCTTCCTGTTTTCTTCTGACTTTTCTTTCCTTCCTCTATGAGATAAATAAATATTTTAAGAAGAAAGTTATGAGCTCTTTTGTTCTGTCTAATCTACACTAAAATATAGTCTTTAACACTAAAAGACTGTATTTTTCCCCCAAACCAGTCACGCTGGCCATGTAGCAAAAAAAAAAAAAAAAAAAAAAAAGCATTTATTTTTGAAAAGAAAAAAAAGTTTATTTTACATGTTGTAAATACCAGGAAATTCTTATCAGGGTGTGAAAGTTCAGGTCTTGTTTTTCCTTTCATTCCCTTTCTCTCTCCTTAACGTGGAGAAAGAAGAAAACAAATCTCTCTCTTTATAGTTGAATTCCTTATTTCTACTCATGCCCCGCTAGAAGCAGTGTGTTTCTAAGTGGCTTCTGATGTTCTGGTTGAGGTCGTTCTGCATTCCTAACAGCTACTTCATTTTCCCTAATCCCCAGACCAGAAGGGAATACCCAAGATAAAGTAGGCCTGGTTTCTGACATCCCTCTAGCAAAGGACATTTTATAACAAACTCAAAACGTTGAGGGTTGCAAATCGTGACAGTTGTGTTTGATTTAAACAGTATTACAGTCCCTTAAGTCATAGAATCACAAAAACCAGTGATTAAGAAGCTTTCTCCAGCCTGACTCCTTCATTTTACACTTGAAGTAACAGGGTATCAAGAAACTGCAGCTTGGCCCCATTCGCTCAGCTTCTCAAAAGAACACATGGGAAGAGAACCCAGGCTGCTAGTTGGGTTTTTTTTTGTTTTTGTTTTTGTTTTTTGCATTGTGGTACCATCCTCTCTCAGACACGGGTTCAGAATCAAGGGAAACGTTAATGGGAAAAGTCTTTCAAGAGGGGAATCTATGAGGGATTATATACTTCTTCATTCATTCATTCCTCAAACATTGATTAGGCACCTTTTATGCCTGGAACTGTGTTATGCAATAGGGAACATGATGTGGACCTTTCAGAGAGAGAGAGAGAGAAAGAGAGAGAGATGGGGGGTTGGGGGGGTGTAAAGAAGCATAACACCTAATATTGTTGCTTGGGAGATAAGAGATTACATTAAAAAATATAATGGTAGGAGTTACACCAATAGAACAAATCTTCCCTGTCTCTAAGAATTTTAGTTAAGTGAGCATATCCTTGCCCTACCTATCCTTGCCTCAATGCCTTAAAATCCATTCTCTGCACAGCAGCCCAGAACAATCATTTTAAGAAGCAACTAAGGTTATTTAATTCCCTCGCTTAAATTCTTCAGTGATTTTCCATTGATCATGAGACAACGTCCAGAGTTTTCTCAAAGGGTTGGGAAAACCCTACCTAACATGTACTCCTTCACACCCTGTGCCCCATTCCTTTCTACCTCACCAGCCTAGCAGGCTGCCCACTCCCCTTACTTACCCCAGGCTTGACATATTGGTCCTGGTCAGTTTCCCCAAAGCACTGGATTTACCCTTGCCTTAGGGTCATTTGAGCTAGCTGTTCCACTTCTCTGGAACTCTTTCCCTCTCCAGCTGGATTTCTCATCAGTGTTCCAACTCCTGTTCACCTAGCTGACTCGTCATTCTTCAGCTCTTAGCTTGGACACCATGTCTCTAGGGAGCTCTATGACCCCCAATACCAAGTGACAGCCCCTCTGTGTGCTGCCACAGTATGCTGGTCCCTCTGCCTTACATTCTACAGCTTTATTATATTTCCTTGTTAAAGTCTCTATTCCTCAGTAGATCATGACTGTGAGGGCAACTATTGTATTTGCTTTGTTCCCTGCAAGGCCGAGGTCTAGTACAGAGCTTGGTAATCAGCCAGTTTTCCAAAAACATTTGTTGATTGACTGGATAAATGAATACATGAAGGTGCATCTATGGACATCTCAAATGGGGAATGCCACAAAACCATGACCGGGATGAAAAAGTTCCAGTGTGAACTTGATCTGTCAGTTCTGGAACTCAAGGACAACTGAACATGTCCTAAAGTAAGGAAAAGCTGACCTTCAATGGAAACAAATATCTCAGATTCATTATCCTATAAAGTGGCTAAGGTAAATTAAAATCTTAGGTACCCAAGGGATGAAAGAGATACAGAAACAATAGCTCCAAAATGAGTAGTGCATTACTCAGAGGGGCAGGCACAGGAAGAGGAGTCAGGGCTCTGGGCTCCCCAGGGCCCAACTGTATTTCTCCTTCATTTGTAAAATATTAGGAAAAGGGAGGGAAGGAGAGGCTGATTTCTGGAACCTTGGGGATTTGGGACACAATAGAGTCTCCTACAACACATGTCTCCTTGCAAGAGTTGGAGGAGCAGGGCTTGCCTGAGTTTCTTGTTTCTGAACACCCAGATGACTGCACAGTTGGGCACAGGTTGTGTTGGGAGCCTGCAAGCTGTGAGATCCCACTCCCAGACAAGGAGGGAACTCTCTTAAGTGGTCCCAAAGTGTTGGCGGGAAAGTGCAGAGTGTGCATGTGCATGTGTGTGTTTGGGGATGCAGTTAAAACTTTATTAGACTATTAAGACAAGGGAAGAAAACACAACCACAGAGAAAAATAGAAGTCAGCAGGCAGGAGCGAAATGTGACTTCTGAGGTTGACTGAGCAGAGTAAAAGGATAAGATGGTAAGGGGTAAGACGGGTAAGAAGCTCTACTCTTCTTACTCCTCTAAGGAAGACGATTAAGGAGCCTCCCCTTACAGAGGGTGGGTCAGCTCACACACAGACTCCAAGTGTGTCAGAGCTTTCTCAAGGCCTCCCTTTGCACAAATTCTTCCGACAGTCAGCCAGAGGCAGCTTAGATAAGCCACTTTTCCCTCTCCCTCTCCCCTTCTCTCTTCCACATCCTCTCCTGCCAACTGCTTGTCCCCAGTGTAAAACTGACAGGCCATTATTGTTACAAAAGAAAAAGAAACTGCAAGACTCGCCCTAGCCACAAAAGGAAACTCATACATGCTGAGGCAGTTTACATATTTTGACATCTGCACTGCATGACGTGTTTCTTGCACTCCTAAAACTTCTACTCCTGGTTTGGGGAGAGTACTACGTTCTATCAGAAGCGAGCATTCTCCAGCTCTAAGCACTTTGGGTGGGCTCAATGCATGGTCCCCAGCCTTCCAATACTCCCACCAAGTACAAGGTTCTGAAGATGATGATGCAGTGTATATGAGAAGAGAACAGAAGCATCACACATACCCTGCCTCTCTGACAAGGCTGTGATTTTCTCCTGGTAGAAATCTGGAAACCCAGCCTCCTCTAACCTGTCTAGTGACTCTCTGAAGTCACAAAAGCAACATTGTCCAGTCCTGTCTTAAGGAAGATTAAACTGCATTTAACAACCCAGGAAAGGTAATGATCTCACTACAAAATCAACACACGGCGGTGGCCAGAAGCTGCTCCAACCATTGCTCAGTGACCACCCAACACCTCAGGCTTTAACTAGCCATTCATCCTTCTCCTTCCACCCGGCTGCTCAGCTCCAAGGCTCTGACCCAGTGACACCACCCCACACTGAGCAGGATTAAATGCTCTGGGGCTGACTAAATAGACCTTGGCAGGCAGTTTCCTGCAGGGGCTGCAGGGGAGAGATCCCTGGTCTGCCCCAGCCCTTGGGCTAGAATGACAAGTTCCACAATTCTCAACTCCACGTAAGCCCTCCGCAGGGTCCTCAGTCCTCCCGAGCTAGGCTGAAAGACACAGGAACAGAGGTAAAAAAGGAAGGGGCCAAAAACTGAAGTAGAATCTTTGGAGAGTACTAGAAAATGAGTCACTTAATGGAAAAATATAGTGCCTTACCACTGAATGGGCCAACTTAAGAAAATTACATTTTGACCCCAGAAAAGACAGAACAGAGGCTTTTTGTTTGTTAGCAAAAACCACAATGAGATAGAGTCAAATGATAAAAATAAAGAATCTGTAGGATTTGGTACCTGAGCGTTCTTTATGCAAATGTGATGCAAGTGACATTAAAGCCTCACTGATAAAGTTTTTGATGCACTTCTAGCTTGCGAAATATCCTGAATAAAACTCAGAGGAAAAATGGTGAGTGATTAGGTGACACCCTCTAGCTCTGACCGCACAGACAGGGTCTCCAGGTTTTTGAGAATCAGGCCCTTCTAGGCTGAGAATGAGAGGGGGATGGGAAAGAGGGACAGTTCTCTGTACTCCAGAGGGTCTCACATTGTTCACTCTCAGATGAAGAGAACCAGCAAGTGGGTTTCATACAAGGCCACCTCGGTATCAATGCCTCCAGACTTGAGCCAAATGAAACAACTCAAGTCTTGGCACTGTCTCTTTCAGGGAGAAGAGAGGGAGGGGGCTCAGGCAGATAAAGACGTTTTAGAGAACACGCCAGCCCATTCCGCAGCCCATCCACACACACAAGGAGCTTGATTTTCATGCCCTAGGGAATCTGTCAGTGAAATTCCAGAAACTTGCTTAGAGATTGTAAATAGAATAGTCAAGTTCAGAAATGGGAAGGCGGCTCCCCAGTCTCTGCTTTTGCACGGAAAGTACTAATCAGTGCCATTCTGATCCAATAGACAAATAAAGTGCTTGAGAAATCAGACTTTTATCATTGGCCCCAAAATGGGCCTATTTCAGCTTGTCAGAAGTTGTGTGAAAGTCAGATTTTGAATTTGGATTTCCTCTTTTGGCCTGTTTTATCAGACTACAGAGGCAGTGCCAAATATGAACTGATATGGAGCCCAGAGCAACACACATCCCTGCTTTCCTCCTTGACGGGTGTCCAGGAACCTCCTGTGTCCTCAGTTTGCCTGCACAGAAGCCTGAGGAAAGGGTAGTGATATCTGCTCTGAACAGCTGGAGGTACACAGGTGCAACTCTCTCCACCAGATGAGGGGATGGCATCCCAGGACATACGCGAAATGGTGCAGGGCCAGGAACCAGTCAGGTCCACAAGGAAGCATGAGTGACTGTGACAATCAAAATCACACCCACAACATAATAGTTAACGATGATGGAGAGATTACTAAGTGCTAGGGATTAAGTCTGAGTTTCAGAGAGAGACTGACTTGAGTATATAACCAAGTTCTGCCACTTAGAATGGTAGGACAGTGACCAAGTTATTTAACTTTTATTTTTTTGAAGTGGAGTTATGCTATGTTGCTCAGGCTGGATTCAAACTTCTGGAGCCAAGGGATCCTCCTGCTTCAGCCTCCTGAGTATCTGGAACCACAGTTATACACCACCACATCCAGCTAATTTCTTAATTTTTTTTGTAGACTCGGGGGTCTTGCTATGTTGCCCAGGTTGGTCTCAAACTCCTGGCCTCAACCGATCCTCCTGTCTCGCCCTCCCAAAGTGCTAGGATTACAGGTTTGAGCTACCACACCTGGCCTACCTTACCTTATTGCCCACATTTTGGCCTCTAAAGCATCTCCGCCTTCCTTACCTCATTTTATCCTCTCCACCTCCTGAAAGGTAGCCTAAGGAAAAACTCTTCTCCCTCTTCTCCCAGTGTAGAAACAGAGTCATACAGAGACAAAGTAGGAGCAGAACGCCCACGACAAGACCCCAAGCCCTGATGATCCTGCACGAAGTATTAACCTCTGTTAAACTGATCAGCATCAGAGATGGGCATCTGTGAACACGTGTGCTCCACAGGAACACCTAAGCCCTAAATTTCCCAGGATATTATCTCCCTGGGATATTATTTAAGGTGTTTTATACTTCTTTACTTTTTTTTTTCCTGGCTAAAAGATTAAAAGGCAAGACTTTTTTAGGCATAAAGGATAAGCCCAAATGGCACAGCTCAAGTGATGAATACCGGGAATTAGAGGGAAAGAGGAAAGCTGCTTAACACACACTTTCCAATTGCCCTGGAGCCCAGGAGCTTAAATATTTACCATGAAATTTCCTGTCCCTATGCTTTTGGGGAGTTTCTAACTTGCTAGATAGAGTCTTATCCTGACAGTTCCACCTCACGGTTTCACTAAATGAAATAAGAGGAGATTCTGTCTGGTTTTGAAATCATATTTTCTTAGACCTTTTAGAGAAAAAAAATCAATCTAGGCTGGGTTTAAATCGTCATCCACATGGAAAACACAGGCTGTGGTCTGGAGCGAAGAGAAGGCTCTATTGCCTGATGTCAATCAAGAACAGTTAAATATGAGCTCTAGGAGTTGGGTGCCCAGTGGAGCCCTGGAAGAAGATGGAGGGGAGAAAATACCAGGGGAGAAAGTGTCCTAAAGAAACGTGCTTCTTACTTAACATCCAGGCCTCAACTGCCTGTCTGCATTACCTTCAGGATGGGTGCCTGTTCATGATACCCTCCCCCTCACCTGCCAGGGCAGCCAGACACAGATAGCCACACCTCAGGACTTCACAGGAGATGAAAGAGAGATACAAGTAAATTACAATTATGTTAAAATGGCTCTGTTCATTGAATACTGAAGGGCAATTAAGGGATAGAGGCAGGATCGGGCCATTCAGAAAAGAAAAAGTGATCCCATTTGGACAGCTTATGTAGAGATCAAAGTGCAAAGAAAGTAGCTTGGGCAGGGATCTGCTCTCTGGACCACAGATCCATCATGTATCTACAATCTACATAAGCAGTGAGACACTCCTTAAGGTCCCTTCCAGCTCAGGTAGTCTTTAATCTCGTTATTATAAATCTAGTCTCTATGACTCACTGCTTTTTAGGCTCAGACAATGAAAAAGTGCTCTCTACACTTGGAAATTCCTAAAGGGAGCTAAACATGAAAATTATGCTCAATCCTAATCACTCGGATTGAGTGAAGGAATTAAGAAGTAAAACCAAAAAAACTATAGAAAAAAATAAATTAGAAAATAAAGTGGACAAAATTATATTTTATTCATTTGTTGAAAACAACCCTATGGAGGAAGTGATGGAAGAGGGGTGGAAAAAACGTAGCCAGAACTCAAGTATCGAATTCTTGCAGGCACACAGTGAGAAAGAGAAAAGATTCTAGACTTCATAAACCTTATGTTACTTCCCTGGAAACCTTCCTGCCTTCCCAGGCTATGTTACCGTAGCACCTTCTACATCCTGCTAACTGCAGGTATCACCTAGAAACATCCATGTTGACTTAGCTATCTGTCTTTCTCAGAAGATGGTGAACACCTTGAGGACAAAGAGAACATCTTATTCAACTTTGCATGGAGCCTACATAACATAACTGATCAAAAAATATTTTGAATCAATGAGCAGCGAAACTATATCCCCAATAGCAATTTAAGGAAAAAAAGATACAGGTCGCAGGCTAAAGGTTTCGATTTCTGGTGAGACCTTCAGTAGCAACACAAGGTGTACCGATTTGAAGTTATTGGCATTTTCATAGTTTTCATCAGCATTTTCAAGAAAGTTTAAAAAAATTCTAAATTTACCCCTAGGAACCTTTCCATTAGCCTCACTCCAAAGCACTGTATCAACTCTGAAGTAATCTGACTCAGAAAAGAAACAAACAACAACAAAACCACGCACGTAAAAGCATAGAATCTAAGCAATCTACTGTTAAACCCCTACAAACCTGTAACTCACTCAAATGGAGAGGCTACAGTCATTTGTCTCGATGAGGGTCAAGAGTGTAAGTTCTGGGATCAGCTGGCCCAGGTTCAAATCCTGGCTTAGACCGTTGCAGACTGTATAACTATTTCAAGCTGAAGTTGAAGAATACTTTCCAGAGAATCTGGACAAGAGTTAGATTAGATGACTCCCAGGTGACCTCCAGCCTGACGTTTTCATAATCCCATGTCTTCACACTCTATCCACAAATCATCTACCGCCAAGTCACATTCTACTTGATAACTCTTGCCAGTCTCCTCTGCATGTCTGTCCTACTTGTGACCATCACCTGTAATACTGATCCTCTGATATTCATGCTAATAGGGATATAGATCAAAGATGAGTCATGAGCATGTCTTTGCAGTTATTTTATATGATGCATGTATCAAAGCCTCTTACACCCACACACCCCCACACTGCCATACACACATACACATTCACACACATATACTCTCTCCCAAAGGGTACTTCCAAGGATCGAGGTCAGAAATGTATGTTTCAATAAAGTTCCTCAGATGGAACAATTTTCTATGGCCTCGCCCCTCACTCTGACTGAGACTCCCCTGAGTGTGCTGTGATCCATGCCTACATGGAAAGAGGCAGTACAAACTGTCATAATTTTAAGAATAAAATCTTCAAAGTCACAGCTTCAGCTCATAGTAAACCAAACACATTTCTAGGAGGAACTGGTGTATAAATCTTGGACCTCCCTTCCTCTTTCTCTCATTGTCCTTCAATAACTATGATCTACCACTGGCTCAAACTTTTGTTTTCAATCTGATTGAATGGCCATGTTGTCCCCAGGCACCTATAAGTGGTTTGGGTAGGAAACTAGAAGTATGTTAACATGTCACCTAGGAGCTACGCCTTTCACCTCACCATGCCATGCCAAGAAAGGAATGAATACATACACTCAGAGAGGGGAAGGAAAGAGACAAAGGGGAAGACAGAAGGGAAGAGAGAGAGAGAGAGAGAGAGAGAGAGAGAGAGAGAGGGAGGAGGGAGAGGGAGAGAGGCAGACTGATTGAGATTAGTACTTGGAACTTAAGGTATGAAGCTGCTTTCATCACATTTTCTTCAGCTAGGCTGAGATATTCTTCTGCAGGGCCCCTGTGGGTTGGACTGGGTTTTTGTTTACTTATTTGTTTGGGTTTAAGTTTTATTTTCCATCAGTTGGGAATAAACACTTAAAGAGTGGAACTCTAATATCCCAACTACCACTTCTCTATATTCTGAGAGCAAGAAGAAAGCTTGTCTCTATTGACATTGCAAAAATGTGTAAAAAACATAACTTCGGGGCTCTGTTGTGAAGGAGAGGGGAGGGGCCCAGCAGGCCCCACAGTTCTCTGGAGTCAGCACTGCACTGTCTCCTGGGGTTTCTTCTTTACCTGCTTTCCTTGTGCCTGGCTGTAAGCCAACCTTGCTATGATGACTTTGGGGCCATGTCTGTAACTAAGGCCCACTGGTAGAAGTCAAAGCCACAGAGCACTCCCTCCATGGCCATCCCTCAGTGACAGGAAGATCGCTCACAGCACAAGTAACACCAGGAGAGAAAAACTGTATGCCCATTTATAGATAGTGCAGAGGTCTGGGGCACCTTAGTGCATATGCTATGCTTTCTCTAGGGATGGTCTATACATTTATTTTTTTAAATTACTATAGGTTTTAGATGGATAATTATGAACCCTTAGTCAATAGGAGAAGGTGGGAGAGGAAGATAAGGTACAGCAGCAACAATCCATTCAAGGACCCACATGAACAAAGTGTCTTTGGTCTTCAATGAATGCCAAGAAAGTAAATGCAATTTAAAGAATAAATTACCTCTGCTAGATATTTCTATATAAAAGGGCATAGTTCATACTTCCAAAAACCCAACTGAGTTATGAAAATACGAACAGAATAAAAGATTCTTTCAGGTAGGAGATGCTTAGGGAGGAATAATCCTATCAAGATCAAACATGTTTTGGGGTCAACTCTGCCAGGCATTATTCTAGAAAGTTCTGTATCGATCACTCTATTTAATTCTCAAAATGCTCCCATGAATCCCATTAAACAGATGAGAAAACCGAGACACAGAAATGTTAAGAAACCTGGGTAAGGTTATCGGGTAGTATCTAGTGAAGCTGGATTCAAACCCAGCTCAGTCCGAGTGCAAAGCTCACAGCTTAAGCCCAGACATAATTACGTGGGAGGATGACCAAAAACAGATGCATCACACTGCAAAGAGTGGAATTTTCCTTTAGCCCTGGGGTTACGCTCTTATGAAAATACCCCCAGGATCTGAAGAAGCCTCAGAGCCAAGAATGTTCCTCTCCCTGACGGGCACCAGCATTCCCAGGGATGCGGTTCCCAGTCCCCGCTGGGCCAGGGCAGAACTCCAAAGGAGGGGATGCGTTCTCCAGCCAGCGCAGGAGGCCCAGCCCTGTGCTCTCCAGGCAGATGTGGGTCCTCGAGGTGTTTTCTTTCCTTTTTCTTATTTAAAGAAAAAACAAAACTCTCCCCACTCCCCACATGTGCAGTGGCGCTCGAACTGCTGCCAGACAATAATTTTACAGTCACACGATGACCTGTGAGCAAAGAAAAGAGGAAAACCCTGCACCCCACCCAATCCAAACCCAGGAGAGTCAACCTTTGGAAAAGCCCAGGTCACAGTAGATCAAACTCGCATGCTGAGGAACAACAGGAGGTGGGGAGGCCAGGGCGGGGGAGAGGACGGGGAAGGAGGAAGCATAAAGTTTAAAGGTCAAAACAAATGTCAACCTAACACCAGTACTGTATGAACAGCACACAGCCTCACTGCTAGACAAATAAATGCTGCCGGGGAGGCAAGGTATCAAGAGGTTTTATTAACTCTCTTCCTGGAATCGTACACATAGGAAGTCTGTTCCAGCATATAAGCTGCAAAGCACAATATTTATCCCTTGGGGGGGAATCATGGAGCTGATATATTGAATCCACAATACAGAGCTTCTCCTCCATTCCCTTCCCAGTCGGCCTCTGTTCTTGCTGCACCTCCAGGGGCCTGTGAGCAGGAAATACCCACGTTGATTTTGATAAGAGTGGAAAGGGCTGCATGCTGATGAGAATTCAGGGCACAACCCTGCCTCTACCGTCTGCTCTTTCCCAGGCATGACATGGTCCCTCTGAGCCCAAGGGAGGCCCAAGATGAATAGCATCCACATGTCCTCCTCACCGTGGGTGTCTCTGACCCTGTGTCCAGTTCTGTGGGGATCCCAACTCTGTCTTAGGGCCTTACATGAAAAATGCCCTTTTGCAGAGCCCAAAGCTGTTAAAGAGAAACTGCTAGATGGCTGGTCTGGGCCTGGCCCCTTTGCAAGGGTCTCTTGGATGGGCTCTCTGCCTGTTCTCACTGTGCTTCTTATGTTAGCTGCTCACCTAAGTCTCACCGTCAGAAACTCTAGTGAGAGTCCTCTTTCAATATTGAGACCTGACACCACCTGTGCATCCATGCACCATCTAGACCAGGTGTACGAAAGCACACTAGCCTCTGTGTGGGCTCACAAAGACACTTAATTGCAGAAGTCCCAGAATTCTCACTCTCAACCCAACCATCCAAAGAAAGCTCTAGACTGTCCCTAACTCCTAGTAGATCCTGAAGTTTCACCCTCAGAAGTTCTGAATCAGTCAATCTGGAGTGGGTCCTGAGGATCTGTATTTATGAAAAATTCCCAGATAACTCTGGTGCAGCCAGCAACCCCAAGAGCAGGCTGCAAATGGGTGACACAGGCTATCAGAGATTACGGTATTGGCCTCCCTGCAAGGTGAAATCAGTGGTCCAGAATGGGCAGCTCAACATGCAGCAGGCCACTGTGATGCCCACGATGAGCCACACGACTCAGACCCTCCTTCTAAGGGCCACACAGTTCTCTGAATTGCCTTCAGGCGACAATTCTGGTTCTGGAGGCATGCCTCCACCTTCTGTTCTCAAGCCTTCTCTGATTCCAAGAATGCCTTCTCGAATCCAACCTTTCTTGCTACCACCCTATTGTCAGGAAATATTTGACTCTACATTCTGGTGTATAATGCCTCCCACACTTTCTGATAAGATTCGGTTTACTGACCTCCCTGACATCTGTATAGTTATCATATACAACTGAAGACTTTTAAAGGGATGGCACTGAATCTTCTGTGGGCCATTCCTGAACAATTAAGGCTGAAAAATGTTTTGCTCTGGCAAGTGCTAAAACAAAAACAAAAATAGTGTGAGATATTTGTCATGAAACAGCCAAGTGCAATAGCTGAAAAAATGAATCCACTGTAAATCCCAAGGACACTTCAAAAATACCAAAATTCTAGACTAAAAGGATAAACCAAAGGCAAAAATAGATTAAAAATAGGTTAAAAATAAACCAAATAAAGGGGGTGAACTTGGAAGGTGTTTGATGTCCAACTGATCAAGAGCCAACGAAGTGAGGACATTAACCCACCATCTCACCCAGGATCAGCCTCAGGCCAACCAAGAAAGTGTTGTCTTTTTCCAGGCACCCAGCCAATACTCAGCACCTTTTACTTACAGTTCTATGCTCTCTCTCCTCCAAACATGCTGGGCATGGGGTCCTTATTCTTTTTTTAATGCTTCCACAGAAACTCTCCTCATTAACATACCAGTTATCAGTCATTAATATGTCAGTTTGAGTAGAAATCGGTAATATTTTTCCTGTAGAATTTGCATTGTGTGTTTGATTTCTCAAAATGGCTGAGAAGAGGGGAAAGAGGAAATGGGAAGCAGCATTTTCCTCTTCCTTTTGAAAGAATTTCAGGATGGAAGTTAGGGACAGCCTAGGGCTTTCTTTGGATGGTTGGAGAGTGAGAATTCTGGGATTTCTGTAATTGTCTTTGTGAGGCCACACAGCAGCTGGTGTGCCTTCATGTACATCGTCTAGATGGCACATGGGTACACAGGTGGTGTCAGCCCCGATGCTGAAAGAGGATCCTCAGCACAGTAGCATATGGATGTGAGTGACTGCAGGTGCCAGCGAGACTCTGCCTTTTCCCTCCATGACCACAGAAAGGTGGCACTTCATGAACTTCTATATAACATAATAGTGGGGAGGAAATTGAGTTTTGTGCATGTGATTTCCTTTTTTGTTTATTTGTATTTGATTTCCTATAAGAATAGTTATGGGAAAGAATAAAACATTGAATTCTGTACTCTCCACTCTCAACAAGTAGATCCTGAAATACACTCTCAATACTTACTTCCGGACCCTGACATGCACCTAACAGAGAAGAAAAGAAGAAAGAATTTAGACAATCAGAATCTCTTGGAGAACTTGGCTTGAGCCAAGGCAACCTAGATAGGTCTGTTTTAATGGACACATTCCTAAGAAATCATCACCCAATCAGAGCAGAGATAAATGGCACATTTTGAAAGGAACTTCTTGTGGTCTGAAAAAAATATCAGGACTTTTATACTTTGAACCTTTTGCTCCCAAGAGACTCACATTTGTTAGAACCAATACTAAAGAGTAAAGACTTGTTTCAAGTTAAGTCCAAAGTTTCCAGAGGTTGAGCTACCATGGAAAGAAATAAAAAATGGCATCAAGACGTAAAAAAGGACATACGTTAAGTAGAACGTCTCTACCCAGATTCCCATGGAAAGTCTAACTGCTCGGCCCCTTGAACTCACTATAGATGAGAGTTCCTTTTTTGGGCCAACCACCAAACCAAATATAAGCCCCAGCACCCTCTCCAGCTCCCTGGCTCAGCTCTGAACAGTTAGACGACCCTTCAGCTTGTTTTTTTCTCCTCTCCTCCCCACCACTTTAGTGCACTTCCCTCCTATGATACTGAAGAAAAAACACGAGCAGGTGTGTTATACACAGCAGGTCCCCCAGTCCAGCTCTCTTCATAGGGCTGTTGCAGAGATAAAAGTGTCTACCTGCCCGTCCTCCACTCTATCACCCACTGTGGGTATAGGGAAAATGACTGTAGAGCAGGCAGTCTGTCTTCTTATGAGGGTACCCAGGAGGTTTTCTTGAGCAACCAGGGGCAACTATCAAAATAACAGTCTTTAGTGAAATAGATCCCCCTACATACTTTATGAGGTTTGCAACAATTCAGGAACTGTAGGTTTCTTGTGTAATTCATTGTCTGATCTGGTTAAGCAATGATCAGCATAAATCCACTAATGGGAAGCTCAAATCCTTTTAGAAGGAAAAAAACAAAACACCCGGTAATCATCAAAAATCTTGGTGAATATGAACAAAATCCTCAGCTAGTCTTGACAGATCCTTAATGGAACAACTTGCATTGTAACTAACCCAATTCCTCCGAAGTAGAGAAACATTAATTGAAGAATTAAACTGAATAAAGAAATCTGAAAACATTACACCTTATCCTAAGCTCTGCCACACACAACATATATACCAGACACATACCACACACATATACACCATGAAAGCATTTCCTAAAGTTTTAAGCATCTGTGTATGTGTATAGGTATCTTTCAAAATATTTTTAGAGAAAACATCACTGGAGATCCCAATATGTAGCATAAATGAAAAGCAGAGCTTGTATGCTTAGAGTGGAGTCAGAACAGATTCCTCTCACTTAGCAATCTCTTGGCAATCAACACTGGACTCTGAAGCACCAAAACTTCCCAAATCACACCTTAAAGACCACCAGCCCAGACTCTACAAGACTTTACATTACTAGCAATAGGTGTGGGTCTTATTTACAAAAGGATTTATAGACTCTCACCATTAATTCAAGAGTTCCTTTCCTAAGCCCCTACTTTGCTCCTATACAGAGACACCAAAGTGAAAGAGACATGAATACTGATTCCAAGGAGCTCAGTCTATTATGGGGAAAAAAAAGTCATCAGAATTTTCCAAGCATTAGAACAAGTAATGTGACAGAGGCAGTCACGGGATGCTATGGGCTTCCAATTTTTATCCTACCAATACTTTGCAGGACACTGTTTCAAAATGGACTATCCTTTAATTTATCAGCTTGTTAACTTTGGGGCAGAAGATTGGGTAGCTGAGAAAATGAGTGTATCAAAGGCTTGTCTGAGAAAGACACTATGAAGTGTCTATTTCGTTTTATTCCCACTTACCATCTACCCTGTAAATAAGTGATGATGTCAAACATTTAAAGACGTAAAAGTAAGATAATTTTCACATGGTATCAAACAGCATACATCTCCCCCTGGATTATAATGCTGCAGATGGTATGGTGGCCTATGTTGACCCTCATCAGACACATGAAGCTGATAACATATATCACATTTAATGCAATTTACTAACCCATTCAATCTTTTTTTTTAATAAGTATTTCATATAACCATCTTAAGGACGTAAGGAGTTCCTAAGCTGAATACCAATTTGGTGAGTTGAATTTGCTGACATCCTTTCCTCTGCTGAACTAGAAACCCTTCAGTTCAAAGCCCAAGTCACACATGTGGTGATTCCTCTGAGAAGTTTCTAATAAGTGGAATTCCTGTGCCCAGAAAACTCAATTTACTCCCACGTAACCTGTGGAGTCCTTTATAGCTCCAGGATTCTGTTTTTCTTTGTAGTAATAGATGCCATTATTTTGGGGAATGAAAGAAAACGCTCATACTAGTAAGAAGGGAAAGGAATAAAGGACTGTCGAACCTCGAGAAGGAAGACAATGGCCATGCAGATGACTGTGTCATCTGTGCTTGGACATCTCCAGGAGAGGGAGTTAACTACTTCCTGGGGGAGCTCATTCCTCTTGGACAGCCTTTTAAAATTTTTATTCACAAAGACAAATTTTCTTAAGTCGATAAAAGTTTTTCCTCCTGTCACTCCTACCTATTGTTTCTAAATTTGCTCTGTGAAACCACAAAAAAAGGAAACTCTCCCCCTTCCATGGGACAGGCCTTCACGGGGTCTCACAGATTGCCCTCCAATGATCTCTCATCACTTTAAGTATTCCCCAGCACTCAGAGGGACTAGAATAGATCAATACTCAAAGATACAATATTTTAGAGATTATTACCATTTCATTTTATATTTTTTAATTGCATAAAATACACATAACATCAAATTTATCATCTTAATCACTTTTTTTTTCAGAGACAGGGTCTTGCTATATTGTCTTGGCTGGACTTGAACTCTGAGCTCAAGTAATCCTCCTGCCTCTTAGCCTTCCACGTAGCTGGTACTACAGGCACCCACTACCACCCCGGCTCATTTCAACCACTTTTAAGTGTATAATCGGTAGTATTAAGTACATTCACATTTCTGTGCAACCATCACCACCATCCATCCACAGAACTCTTTTCATTGTGCAAAACTGGAAGTCTATACACGTTAAAAGAGCCCCTCCTTCCCTTCTTTCCCCCACTTCCTGAAACCACTATTTTATTCTGTCTCTATAAATTTGACTACTCCAGATACTCATATAGGTGGAATTGTATAGTGTTTGCTCTTTTGTTCTCATTTCACTTCATATAATGTCCTCAAGTCTCATCCATGTTGTAGCATGCATTTGAATTTCCTTACTTTTTAAGGCTAAATAATGCTCCATATCATCCTTCCAATTTACAGATGTGAAAAATCAAGGCTACAGGAAGTTAAGAGCTTTCCTAAGGTCACACAACCAGAACTGAAACCAAGCCCTACGACCCCCTGTCCACTGCCCGACCAGGTATCATTCTCTATTTTCCAAATGTCCTATATTTCCATATGAACTGAAACTAAACAGTAAGCCTCCTTTACCAACTTTCCCTAGGCAAAGAGCTTATCTTGTTCTTAGAAGCCATTACACACACACACACACCCCAAAATGGGAAGTACCTTTCAGAGAGAAGTGAGTTTAAACTTAGAGTTTAAAGCTCAGACATTGCAATTCTCAAGATCCAAGCACTGGCAGAGGAACAAGGTAAGGAAGCCTGTGGATTCAGTCCTACTACAGGCTGGCTAATAATCACCACTTCCTTAAGCATAACTCTAATTACTATTATACTTATATACTCTGTTCCTTTTGAGGGGCAGCATACTGCAAAGTCCCCACTCTTATGCTGGAACTTGAGTTCTTGTAGGTAATAGGAAGAGGGAGATGCTTCAAGGGTGCTTGTTTGTTTTTAATTCTTCCTTTTTTTTTTTCACTCTGGATGTATGTTGCTCTCCCTCCTGCTGACAAATAAGGAAAGGCATAGTAGAGTGTAACCAGAGTAGAGCTCAGTCCTCCCTCACAGCTATTACTGCTTAATAAAGAACAGCACTTCGGCAAGGGATGAGGTTACTGTCAGAGGGGCATGATTAATAATGATTAATTTGATCTGTGCCAACATAAACTGGATCCGCCATTCACTAAATAATTATTCTGTAGCCTGGATACCATTTCCACAGGGCTCAGGGAAGTTGCTGGCCATTTATCACATTAAAACAAAACAAAAAACCTACATAAACAAGGGAAGATAAAATTAGAAACCATCACCAAAATAAAACCAAGTGCCTTCATATCCACCCACAAAATGCCTGCTTAAAGCTGGAAACAACAATAACAATAAAACCCTTGTGTCACTATCTTGTCCTAAAGAGAGAGAGAGAAAATCAACTGGACAACGTCTTTCTTTCTGCAAGGAAAGAAGAGGAACCAAATCTGTTTTGTTTTTTGTTTGTTTTTCTACAGAGGGAAAGGTACATCTACCTCCTCAATGGATCTTCACTTCTATCTTATAGGTAAGATATCAGCAGTCGTTCAACACGCAAGGAAAGTATGGTTTGTGAGCTCTGGGTGAATTTCATAACACAGAGCATATTTACAGCAAAATCTGGTCTCAACTCAAGGCTTCTATCTTAAGGACTTTTCTTTTGCTGTGGCCTTTAACAAAGATCATCCTGAGCTGGTTCCTAACCCTAACTGTCTCTTCTGAGTTCTATTTTTAGAGGGGATCACTTCACAAATCATTTTACAAATATTTGTTGAACATGCACTCTGTGCCAGGCACTATGTTCTAGGCACCATGATACAATGTGAGCAGAACAAAGTCCCTGCCCTCAAAGAGCTTCTGCTGTAGCAGAGAATGGCAGGTCATAAACAAATAAGCAATGAAAATATGCAGCATGCATTTATAGATAAACACTAAAAATAAGGCAGGTTAAGAAGAACAGAGATAGAAGGGAAGAGATCTGTTACCTTTTACAGGGTAGTCAGGAGAAACCTCATGGATAATGAATGGATATTTAAGCACAGAAATCAGGGGCAAGTATTGCAGGCATCTGGGGGAGAATCTTACAGGCAGAAGAAATGGCAAAATCCAATGACTGAGATAGATTGAGGTTTGGAGTATTCAGCAAGGTGGAACAGAGTGAAACAAGGCCAGACAGCTAACAGGAGCCAGGTCACTTAGGACTCTGTAGACTACTGCGAAGAGTTGACTTTTACACAAAATAAAATGGGAAGCCATGGATGAGTTTGGAGCACAGGAGCATTCTAATTTTACTGGTGTTTTAAATGTTTCTCTAGCTACCATGTGGGAAATAAATGGATATTAGTTTGGAGTTCAGCTGTTAGGTCCAAGGTATAGATAAACATTTGGTGTTTTATGTGTGTAAATGATATTTAATCCCATGAGAAAGGACAGAGAAGAGAAGAGGATGGAGAACTGAGTCCTAAGACACTCCAGTGTTTAGAGGTCAAGGAGATAAAGAGGGACCAGCCAAGGATTCGGAAAAGGAACAACCAGTGAGCTACGGAGAGAATAAAGCGTGGTGTCCCAGAAGCCAAGGGGAACATATTTTAAGAAGGAGGAAAGGATTAATATGTCAGATGAAACTGAGAGGTCAGTCAGTAATTAATGTTATCAGAAGTGTAGGAATATCTCTCCAAAGATTATTTAAATTTTGGCTTTCAGCATAATTAGGAGAGTACTGAAGAAAGCGTTTCATAGCTTTAAATGACCAGTGCCATGTACCATCTCTCCTGAGTTTTCAGATGTTCACAGTGGGAATTCAGAGAGTCAATACAATAAACATCAACTTTAAACAACCATGCTCTGTGCTGTAGCTAGTGGTGCTTCCTTTCACCTGAGATACAAACACCTTGATGTCAATTGCCTCCCTGTTCCTCAGCACATGCCAGGAAACCTACAGTGAGTGATCCGTTCACCTCTTCTCATTGTAGAGGTGAAGACACCGGGGCATTAATCCAAATTATTTTTTTCGATTCTACACTACAATGGTTTGTACCATTAATATATCTCCTCTGCCCATCAAAGTTTGACTTCCATGACCTTGCATTTGATGTCTCCTATGACCTACTATTTCATAACTTCAACTATGTACTCCAGCCTACGTCGTTACTCACTGTTCCCTCAACACCTGGAATGATGTTTTACTTATGGCCCGGCATGCTTCCCTTATCTCTGTTTAATTTTTAGGCCCAGTTAAATCATCAGTGAACACTTATGTAAATGAGGTTTCTTCTAAGTCTACAATAATTTCTCCCTTATCTTTGTGCCATTCGTATAACACTTATTATATACATATCATTGTTTGCATCCTGCTAATGACATCTTTTGGATGACAGGCGCTAAATCGTCACAAAGTCTTTATTCTATATAATATTTGACACTATGCATTGCATCAAATAAATACTCAGTTACCATTTAGAGAATGAATAAATAACTCATAACAAAGAATGATACAACTTAAAAGCTAAAAGCAAGTCAACAGTCGAGTTCAGTTCAGGACCTTTAAATTCTGACATTTAGATTCACTTTGGAAATGGCTGTTCCTTTTTCTGCCAGTGCTAATCATTGATGGTGACAGAACCGTTACATATGCTTTGAAGGACTTGGCTCTTTCACCCCAGAAATGGGCTTGCATTGCCTTTCCTTCCCTGGGCACCACTCCCACATTCCCAGCCTCAATGGGAAACTTGATCCATCTCTGTTTGAAAAATAATTACTTTTTTCCTTTCTGCTTCACAATATACCCTGTCAACCATTGAGATAATACTATACAGTAAACAAACAAGAGACAAGCAAATGGTCAGTCCTTATCTGTTCTAAGCACTATGTGCTTAGAACCCCATGCTAGCACCCCTCCCACCTCGACCTCCATACCTGGCACACAGAAAAGAATGGACAAATACCTGTAGCTTTACATGTATTTGAAGAAAAAAAAATGTAAACCTGTATGTGCTACTGAATGAGTTGTATAGTCCAGATAACAATATCTTAAGAACTCAGGGCCTAGGGCAATACCAAGAACAGGCTGCTATCAAGGAAGAGCTCCTGAGAAGGTGTGTTCTGGACTGGGTCTAAAGAACTGGAAAAAATTGCTAGAGTGGTAACTCCAGGGAGAGCACTCCAAAAGTGGGAAAAGAAGTCAGGAAAGCCTGAGCAGGAAAAAAAAAAAAAAGTGTTTAGAAGCTTGGTAGAACTGTAAATTGGCCAAGATGAGAGGTAAAGCTGGAAAGACCAGTCTGGCTGGCTGGCCCAGTTCATTACCTAATGGTCCTAATATAGCTCCCTCTGTGCATTTAATGGCCAGGGTCAGCAAGGGTACAACAATGGGGCCAGGTCATGCACAGAGACCTACCATTAGTTATAAGTCATGGAAGGACCACTGGAGCAGGAGTCAGAAGGCCTGAGTCCAAGCCCTGGCTCACATATCAAAAAACCTATAAACAAGGCAATTGATTTCTTTTTGCCTTGGTTTTCTCCCCTTACCAGGAAAAAGAAAATAAAAACAATGGTTCTGCCTACTTTTATGGTTATCATGAGGCTGATATACAACAATGATTACCAGAGGTCCATTCAAAAGCAATATGTCTTTGGCATAAATCTCTTAACAAAAATACTGTAGGTTGTCTTAAGAAATACACTGACATAACATAGATCCAATGAAAGCACTATAATCTAGAGCTGCCCTTACTCAAGAGGAGATTCTCTTAATAAGGAACTATAGTCAATTCTTCAGGATTAGCGGGGTGCTATAAAGAATGTTAAGATTGACATGGACTGATCTAGCTCTGCTATGATCTATCGTGTATGACCTTGCACCTCAGTTTTTGTTTAGCTTTTTTAATCAGTAAAATTAAAATGTGAGAGAGGGGACTAGTAAAAGGTTGATCAATGGGTATAAAGTTATAGTCAGAAAGAATAAGTTGTGATGTTCTATCCTACTGTAGAGTGATTATAGCAAATAATAATGAAGTGTATAGTTCAAAATAGCTAAAAGATTTTGAATGCTGTCACCAGAAAGAAATGAGAAATGCTTAATGTAATGCATATGGTAATTACTCCAATTTGATTATACTATATATATACGCATTGAAAACCCACATTATACCCTAGAAATATGTATATTTATTACCTGTCAATTATAAATTTTTTAAAAAATCAATAAAACATGCTTTATAAAATAAATAAAGTAACACACCTGACTTTGTGGTGAAAATTAAAGATGACCGCAATGTAAAAGTTCTAAGTCAGTCTCTGGTATACAGCAGATACAGATGTTGTAAGCATTTTTATAATTACTTCAATATGAAAGATATTATGGGAATAGACACTATGTCACATTAATCAGCCATATGCAAAGGACTGAAATGTCTTTGATACCATAAACATAACTTAAATTATACTTGAGATTCCTCCCTTCTATAAGGATGTCCTTTATTTATCAAACTGAAGATGGCATGGTGGAAATCATCATTCAATGCTATTTAAATATATTATACTGTGCATTACAAAACAGTATATACACTTTCCCCTATTTCCATACCCGTCTTTAAAAAAGGAAGTCGAGTGATTGTAAAGTAACTGAAAAATGCATTGTTATCGCATACCACACTTGAAATTTGAGTTTGATTCTGTGCTTCTGTCATGTTGGGGTTGGCATGGGGCTAGAGAGAAAGGAGAAGGAAAAGGAAGGAGGAGGTATGTAAACCAGAATGGCTCTGAACAAGCATTTAAACTTAAAGATAATAAAATGCACTGGGCTTCAGTCAAAGCCTCACTCCTTTAGATGACAGAAATTAGGTCAGTTGACCAAAATTTCAGATTTGGCTTATGCTGGCCACTGCTGCATTGAGATCTTGAACTGGGCTTCTGCACGGTTCCTGGCTGACAATTTATAGGTTAGGCTGAGCATCTTTCAAGTACAGACACATTTCAGACCTCTGCTGTGCACCCATGTAAACCTGCTTCCTCCCTTCCCCATCCAGAGAATGTCTGAGGCCTGATGAGCAGTAGTCTCTATCTCAACAAGAAAGTGAAGAGAAGTTAAAGGTGAAAATATTCTATGTGGCCACCTTTAAAATAAGGCGTTTCAGAAACTGTTTACCAAGCAAAGGGAGGGGGCCTGATAGGAAATGGAACCACCAGTGGGGGCCACATATTAGCGTAGTATTGTTACTGCTGTTATAACCACCACACAACTCCACCACCACAACCCCTGACAATGCTCAGCTGAGAAGCAGCCCAGGTTCCCTGCAAGCATGCAGGCCAGAAGTTCCCAACCTGGCCACACATACACATCACCTGGGGAGCTTGAAAGACATACCAATACCTAAAAATCATCTCTTGATTTTCTGGTTTAATTGGTATAGGATAGGATGCAGACATCCGTTTTTTGCAGTTGTTTTTTTTTGTTTTGTTTTTTTTTTGGTTGCTGCTTTTAAAATGTCCTAGTGATTCCAACACGTAGCCAGAATTGAGAACTAAAATCTAGTTGAAAACCACTGCATATAGCACAGAAATGCGAGATTTGCCACGAGTGACTTGCCTAACATCATAAAATGTGCTAGATTAGTTCTTCAATCAAATTGCCTTTTTCTCATTGCCCAGTATTTTTGTGATATTTCAGGGAAATCTTTCTATTTTAGACTTAATTATAAAGCTTCTCTCCACCTCACCACCCCCCGCCCCACACACACACACACACACACACTGTTGGGGGAACTGAAACTCTGTAAGGCTAAGATGGAGGAGGGAACTGAAAGGTGAAACTAACTTTAAATAGGAACGAAACTGACAAGAGTCAGCTCAAAGGCCAAAAGAGGAGAAATGAAGCAAATGAAAACAATCCACCTCACTGAGAAAAGCCAGTTAGACACGGAAAGTTTTTTCAGTTTAGATAATTTAAGGTTTCAGGGAAAGATTATGCTTACATGTTGAATGTATCCCCTTCACAGGAAAGCTTCGCAGACTCTGCATTTCTTAGGGGCAACTGCAGAGCCATAAAGGTCTGCTGATTGAAAACATACCTCCTGATACAAAACAGGAGGACAATGCTCGGGGCTCATGGACAACTATGGGTAAAATCAAGAGGTTGCCACCATCCCATGCCCTTTAACAGTATGCCTAACCCCCATAGCAGCACATTTTGATAACTGAAATAAATATTGTCCCCTTTCCACATCACAAAAGCACTGACTCACCAATTATGAACTAACCGAAGAAAAATGATAGTTCTCCAATTTGGAAGAGCCCACGTTTAGATTTTCTGATTCAGAAAGTTGTTATTTAGAGAGATTGGTTTTGAAGAGAGTTTGGGTTTAGACCACGGACCAGCATCACACACATACAGCTTCTATGGTAGTCCCTGCAGGCGTCCCAGGGACACATGGGGTGCTTTTTCATCAGTGGACAATGGGAGAAATATTCCTTAATCTAAGTTCGTATTTTCTGTTGTGGAAAACAGGTGGGAATCCAGGTCCATCATTTCTCATAAGACCATCCTAACTGATCAAACCAGGAAAGAAAAAGAGGCAGTCAGGAGAACTAGATTGTCAAGGACATGCAATGGTTCACTGATGTAATTTATGGAATCAGCAGCAAGATCTTTTTAAAAATCTCTTTCAGCTCTGTGACTTCTGGAGTCTCAAGATTTAGGTCCTGAGATCTATTCTCAGCTGTTTTCTTATTTGTTCCAAGGAAAGTGCCAATTAGTAAAGCGAATGATCTGAGAACAGAGTTATTTGATCAACCTTCTTAATTTGGCTAAAGCTCAGAAGTGTGTGTTCTCAGCCTCCTGAGCTCTGCGGCGTACTGACATCATCCGCTGCCTCAGTAGTCTATGCCTAGACTAACCTATCCCTGCCATCAGAAGCAAAATTAGAGCAGGACTCTACGTGGGTAATAGATGGAAGGGAGGGAAGCTGGAATTTCCCTCTTCTCTCTCCTGATAGAGTCCTCCACCCCTCCTCGACCTTAGTACTCTCTGAGACAATGTATAACAGCTTCATCTCCAACCAGAAATGGAATGGTCATAAACACATCTCTCTAACAAACATAAATGATGTGCCTGGGATGCCTTGGGACTTAGATTTTCCTCATTATCCTTTGACACATTTTGAATTGTGATTGGTATAGCAACAACAGTAATGTTACCTGATCTACACAGCACTGTGTGATTTACACATTGCTTCCTATAATACTTCCAAACAGAGTTCTTAAGAGTCTGGACCCGGGAGTAAGGATTAAATCTCAGTGGTGTGAAATTGAGACAAGTCGTTTAATCTCCCTAGATATCCATTTCATTATCTGCTAAATATTTCCCTCAGATTTGTTGGGAAGATTAAATAAAATAGTACAGATGAAGCACACAGTAGAGAGGCACATAGTAAGTGTTGAGTAAATGCTCACTATTGCTAATA
The DNA here is from genome assembly GCA_963573385.1 of Cacajao melanocephalus. Lineage (NCBI taxonomy): Eukaryota > Metazoa > Chordata > Mammalia > Primates > Pitheciidae > Cacajao > Cacajao melanocephalus. The sequence continues at coordinate 49,358 of CAUYLG010065800.1, forward strand.
ACATAATGTTCTTTAAATCTCATAACGCAATCCAATTAACTATAGGGGATACAGAGCACCAAAATTCAGGCACATATGTGTGTATGTGTGTGTTCATGCCTCCTTGGCTAGTAGGTGGCTAGTGTGGATGGATCCTGTCTAGTGAACTGGCATTAGCAGTGAGGTAGGCTCTACACAATGTCAGGCTTGCTATTCCCAGCAGGAGTAGAGCTGTATATGGACCACACAGATTGTTGGTAAACCACTAATGGAGACTAAGAGCATTTAATTCAGATCATACATTTTTCATTGACAAAAAAAGATCAGAGAGACTGATCTTGGCCAAACTCAGGGCAGAAGGGATGGGCTTTGGAAGGGATTTTGGAAATAAGCCCCAATCTTCCCCACTGCCCTAAATGACCTGATGCCATTAACAGTATCAAAGGAGCTCATCCTAATAACTGTATCTTATCTTGGATGGCTCAGGAGTCAGATGTGTGAACTAAATTATGTAGCCATTCTCCCCCCAAAAAATAATTTAAAATGCTAAATCTGCCTTTTGTCAAATAAATTTAGAATATCTATCTGCATGTCACCAAAATGCCCACATTTGTAAACCAGTAATGTCATTTCGAAAAAAAAAATCACAAAACTGTTCCCTGGTGCTCTCCTAAGCATGTCCTCACCCTAGAGACAGCATGCCATTTATTCTCCCCACATAGAGGGGGGCCAAGTTCCAATTCACAGAGCAGCCCATGAGAGCAAGCTCTCCTCCTGGGAAGCACCGAGAATGGCAAATTTTAAGGACAGAGGTTTACATGAAAAAAAAAAAGATGCTGCATCATTAAAGAGGTTAATGAGCTTAGCAAGGCAGATGCCCTGAATGCCGAGGAGGGGAGGGGAGAGAAGAGACGGGAAAGGGGTCGTGGGAGAGACACGTCCAGGGAATTGCTCCCACTCTTCAACGGCAGGTGTGGTCAGGAGGCACCCTCCTCGTGGTGGTCATTGCATCAGAAGGACACGCACTCCCCGTGGGCATTGGAGCCTGGCTTGTGGCTGGGCAGCAACCTGCCCTTTGCATCCAGCCCTGGGCTCTCTGAGTGAAACACGCACTTGTCAGCACTGAGATCCCAGAAGGCTCTGTGAGAAACCAACGAGTTCCGTGTTTCTCAAAGGGGGTGCCAGGGCACATGTGTCCCACTTGAAAGTGTTCCATGATCAAATAAAGTCTGTGAAACACTGCATAGCACTTCTCACATGTGGAGACTCATGAGGCACATTAGCAACATTAGCATGTGGAAGGCTCTGAGAAATGCTTTATACAGAAAATAGTTTAACTTTATTTTTTTAATTGGAGAAAAGGTATACACATTTTATTAACATGTACACAGGAAGAACCACAGAGTGATTACCCTGTTTAACTTCTTTTTAACCAAGCCATATTGGTTAGGATCTTCCAGAGAGACATGACAAACGGGATATATATAAAATGGAACTTATTAATGGGGAATTGGCTCACACAATTACAGAAACAAAGTCCCAAGAGAGACTGTCTGCAAGCTGGAGAACCAGAGGAGCCAGGAGCATGTCTCCCAGGGAACCAGTAGTGTGGCTCCCAAAGAGGCAAGAGTATGGCTCAGTCCAAGTCCAAAAGCCTCAGAACCAGAGAAACCAAGAATGAGTGCCCCAGTCTGAAGCCTAAGGCCTAAGAATGCTCAGGAGGCTTCTGTTGTACGTTCCAGAGTCCAAAAGCCTACGAACATGGAATTGACGTCCAAGGGCAGGAGGAAATTTTTAAAAAAGGGTGTCCCACTGCAAAGAGAGAGAACTAGAGGGAGCTGAGTATCCCTCTTCCTCCTCCTCCTACTTCATCCTAGCCCACTCGCAGCTGATTGGACGATAGCTCACATTTGCAGTGAGTCTTCCTCTCGATCCATGGACTCATGCCTCAATATCCTCTGGACACACCCTCACAGACGTGCCCAGAAACAACATTTCACCAGCCATCTGGGCATCCCTCAATTCAATCAAGTTGACACTTAATATTGAACATCACACAGGCATTTGTAAAACTTATTTAATCACTGAATTTCCTTCCTTCTCATTTTTCAAATCTAACATTTACTCTTGGAAAACATTTTCTGAAAAGCTGTTTTGTCCAAGATCCTTCATTTTACCAAGCGTGAAATGGGTTTGAAGTTTTAGTAACCTATAAAGGGTCACAAACAAGTTGCTAGTTTATATTTTTTAGTGAGTTAAGGGCATAAGATAGTTTGGAGATAGATTCCAGAAATTTGGTGAAGACGCCAGGACAGGATAATGATCAGCAGCTCAATACCAACCTATTGATTATTCTCTCCCAAGAGCACTAGGCTGAAGGAGTGTCTTTGACCCACCGTGTTGGGGCTTTGGGTGTACTAAATTCCAGTCTCATTCCTGAGAGAGGATTTTAAGTTTAAACAGAAATTCGTCATCAAGCCCAGCAACTGATGCATGAAGCTGAGATGTAAGGCCAGTAGAGAGAGAGTCAAAGAGAACCAGAGTGACAAAGTTCACATTGGTGTGGGTGACGGAGTCTAAATAACTTATTAAGTAGTTTAGATAAATTCTTGAGATGAAGCTCCATTCTCTTGGCTGGGTATGTATTTGGTCTCAAGTGTTACTATGAGTGTGTGGTACTTACTTTAAGAGGCCAAGACTGCAGACCTAAAGGCACTTCTCTTTAAGAATGCCCCAGACCTTTAAACTTAACCCTATTCTATAATTTCATCTAAGATGTTAAAAAAAAATTCAACTCCACTGATGATACAAAATAGAACTAACCAAAATGGTGCATAAAGTATATCAAATTTGAAATAATCTCCATATTCTGGGATGCCAGTCCAAAATCAACTTAGCATTAATAAAACTACTGAGGTTTAAGTTCTCATAAACACAGCCTAAGGAGACTAGGACCCTATATAAAGTATCCGACAGAAGTCCCACTGTGTTCTACATAGAGGAATGGATTCTACTTTATTCAAAGTTAAGGTATATTTAAATACGACATGCGTAAAGAGAGTAGCTCTCACTTAAGAAGGGTTACTAGGAAGAACCTGTAGAGTGATTGGAAACATGGGAAACAAATTAAGACAGAGAGGCCTAAGGCACTGCATTCAAGTCATTTTCAAATACTGGGGACTGTGTCGTGGAACAGAGGAAAGACCTGGTTTGTAGGGTTTTTAAGAAACTGAACATAGGTCATCTATGGCAAATACAAGAAGAGAGTATTACAGTGCAATATTAGAAATAACTTTGCATGAGTTTGAGCTGTCCACAAATGGCAAGTCACCAGATGTCAAGCTACCTTTGAACACCCAACTCTAACCAGACTTTGCCAGAGTTAGGTGAGATGGCTTCAACTATGTCCCAAGAGTTATGCCATCCTTCTTCACCTTCTCTCTCCCAGATTCCTGACTTCCTTCCCATTCACGACTATGATTCAGCCTTTTCCCTTCCTCCCTCACCCTTCTGTCACTGTTCCCCCAAACACCATCTTTAGTGTTCCACTATTCTTTCCCTAGATACTTGACCTTGACTTCCACCCATGACAACATCCTGTACCTCCAACATGAAGCTCATGCTCACCTAAAGTATTTTTGTCTGGGCTCACTCATGGTCACAGCATGATGGGGTGGCCAATGCCCATGTCCCAGGAACTTAAGAAATGAATTTCCTTGGGTGTGGGGGACTGAAGCAATGGCCTAGAAAAGCTGAAAAATGGTGTATTTCTATTATTTTTTTAGGTAGCACTAGTTGTAATACACAAGTCCGTCAAAGGTTAGGCAAAGGCATTTATATGACATTAAGTAACCCAGGCTATGTCTCTATTTCCTATGCTTAGGATGCCTGGGAGTCAGGCTCCCAAGGATGAAAGAGTATTCTCACACCTGCCTCCTATCCAGATTATCATTCTGGGTTTCTATGATTTGTTGCACAAAATCTCCAATCTTCTGTGATGAGCCCATGGTGGGTTCAAATTGGTCCCAACAAAAGAGCAGCCTCAGTAGATTAGAGGCTCTGGCAGGAAACTGATCTGTAATCTTTATAGTAGCTCATCCTTCTCAGTAGGGTTTTGGAAATAATCTATAAGCAAAGGTGACTTCTTGATCGTTCAGAGAGGAACAGTAGAGAGAATGTTGTGATGTAACATAAAAAACTTCAATTGTCCCAGCTTTTCAATAGCTTTGATAAAGTTACTAATTCTCTCTAAGCTTTGGTTTCCTCATCTGTAGATTTGAATCAGTAGTAATTTCTATTTTTTCTGGGTCACAGACCATCCTGAGAATTTGAAGAAAGTTGTAGTCTCTTCCGAGAAAATACTTAAATTCACATAGACACAAAATTGAGATCCAATTCCAGAAGGTTAGAGGAGAACCTGAAGGCCACTTATGACTATTTACGATGATCTTGGAACCTAGGTCAAAGGTCCTAGGACTAGTCAGTTATAACTCTCTATGATGCCTCTACTTCTCCATGTCATCTTCTTTGTAAATGTGAGATTCTATTAAGTATTTTTCTGTTTTTGAGCCCCCAGTCAGTTACACAAGAGTTCTCATCAGAACACATGTCCCTTAAAAAACATAAAATACATAAAATTTGTCAGGTATACTAATTTATTCAGATGACATAGAGACAGCGATCGATAATTAGTCAAGTCCACAGTCACCACTGCTGGAGTGCAAAACCATGCTGCACATTTCCCTACTCAACTAAAGGTTTCAGTACCCACCAGAACTTCATTTAGGTCATTCTCCAAGAGCTGCCACATTCCTCGAAGTGTTCCTCTTGCTTGCCTATGTCTCTAACCATGACATGTATACTTTCGACCTCAAGATCCAGAGACAGCTATCTAGGTTCTCTGTGCATGCAAAAGATAGTCCTGGGCTCACCCCAGCACTGACCCACAGCACTGACAGGACCACAGCACTGACCACCAATCAGTGTAATGATCAAGCATTCAAGAACCACTGGAGTCCTGTACTGTCTCACACTATAATTGGTAAATCAGCTGGATTGGATTTTTAGGAATACATAAAAATCAAAATACAAACATGGATTGCTCTTCCATATTTTTCCCCTGTATTTAAATGTTGTATTCTGCTTCTATAAACTTAACTGTGTCCTCCCAGAATCCATATGTTGAAATCTGACCCCCCAATCTGATGGTATTTGGAGACGGTATCTTTGGGAGGTAATCAAGGTGAGATGAATAATAAAGGTTAGTAACGCCTTCAAAGAAAGAATTAGTGGCTTTATAAGAAGAGGAAGGGAGAGTCTCCACCACATGAGGACACAACGAGAAGGCGGCTGCCTGCAAGCCAGGAAGAGAGCCCTCACCAAGAAGTGAATTGGCCAGCACCCTTATCTTGGACTTCCAAGCTACCAGCACTGTGAAAAATTTATGTCTGTTGTTTAAACAACCCAGTCTATGGTGTCTTGTTATAGCAGCCTGAGAAGACTAATATGCCTGCCTAGTTTCCAAATGTATTGAAGTCAACTTTATTAAGTATTTACAAAGAAAAAGAAAACTGTTAACACTTTGAGAAATATGAAAAAACATAGTTCCTCCTTTCATGCTTCTGGCATTGTAACTGAAGAGAGAAGATATCAATGAAACTGCAAGAAACAAAATGACAAATAAAGGATAAATCAAGTAACAATAAAACCTGCAAATAACTATACATATAATAAAAATAGAAACCACAAGTTCCATATGATTAGTTGTCAAATAGCAGTAGAAAAAGCCAAAGGGGCATGGAAAGCAAAGAATAGAGACAAATCAAATTAGGAGCTCCTTGCCCTTGGCGATCTGATAACCTCTCTCATCTACTTTCTCTCCTTCCAGCTCTCTGCTCTATCTCTCAAACTCTCTCAAATCCTTGTTGCTAGGTAAGCTGTGAAGGTTTTCCAGCTAGAGAGTGTGCGTTTGTGAACTGTCCTCCTAGACTAGCAGTGACTAGTTGTGGGGGACAACGGGGTGAGGCTGATGTGGAAAGCATGTTTAGCTCTCGCTTACCTTCCTCCTTCCTTCTTCTCCCATGCCTACCCTTTTCATTGTCTACATTCTATGAAAACAAACAAACAAACAAAAAACTGTGGTTTGCCATGTCCTGCAGGAGATAGTTGAGTGCTAGATATAATGCTCTTCTGCCCATACCTCTTCCTGACCCCAAATACCAGGCTCATCCTCTTGCACTTATGTTTGCTCATACTGCTTCCCCTCCATCAGCCTCATCATAACCACAGCTCTCACCATCCTCAAAGAACAGCACAAATCTCACTTGCTCCAAAAAGTCATGTCCTACTCAACTGGCCCACAGTGGTCTCCTATCTTTTAACATTTATAATACAGACTGTCAGTACCCTACATGCTTTGCACTTTACCTAGTTTTGTTCTTAAAATCTTTCATAACTTTATACTTTTGTATGTCCTGGCTAAGCCTATTGAGAGCAGGGGTCATGTCTTCCCTTCCCTTCCCTTATATTCTCTACAGAGCAGAACTCTGAAAGATCAATGGAACTGAAATAGGAATCCCAGATCAAGTCCAGCAGTGTTTGGCATGATTAACTGCCAACTCAGGTGGCCATATCCCTTCAAAACATCCATCTGATGACTGCCATACGTGGACCTTAAAACATATCCCAAGTTTGTCAAATGATTTAAGTTCCAGGACCCAAAGCTAATTTAAATTGGTTCCCAATTGTTATGGACTGAATGTTTGTGTCTCCCCAAAATTCATGTTAAAGTCCTAACCTCCAGGGAGATGGTATTAGGAAGTGGGGCCTTTGGGAGGTAACTGGGTGTAGATGCAGTCAGGAGGATAGAGCCTTTATAATAGGGTTAGTATTTTTACAAGAAAATGAAGAAACAGCAGAGCTTTCCCTCTCTGCCATGTGAGGCTACAGCTAGAAGGCAGCCATCCACAAACCAGAAGGAGAGCCCTCACCAGCAACTGAATCTACCTACTGCCACGTTGAATGTAGACTTCCCAACCTCCAGAACTGTGGGAGACACATGTCTGTTGTTAAAGCCACTCAGTCTATGATATTTTGTTATAGCAGCCCAAGTTGACTAATACACCAGTATTTTACTTCTCCTATGAAAAAAGCAGTTAAACCCAGAGCTAGACATTCCTCATCATACCTCCCTCCTGTCTTCCCACTTGAAATCTTTCCTATTCTTCAAGCCCTAACTCAATCTTGCATCATTTATGAGTCCTTCACTTTCTACCCCACCCCACTCCCACCCAGGCATTCTTCTTCACTGTGAGCTCAAAGCAACAACGCTCAGTAGCACTCATTGGATTCTTCATCACGCATTGGCATATCAGAGAAATCAGGAAACAACTAGTGAATGAACACATACAGCTATAACAACTCTGGATAACTAACTTTCATTTTTATTTACCTTTTGTATTACTACCATATACCACTGATTTTAGGATGCACGATTTTTTACTTCTAACTTCTTTGTAATTGTCTTGTAGTTTATGACATCTTAGACTTGGTGATATAGATGGTATTTTAATTTTCATATGTACATCTGCATGCCACAAACTGCAAGTTCTTTTAGAAAAGGACCCACATGTTGCAGATCAATTTTCTCTCACTTGCCTAGCAAAGATGCTGTGCACAATATCGGTCCTTCATGCTTTCTTGCTAAAAGAAAAATTTGCTTCCCTGGAATCCAACGAGACGCTACATCTCCCAGGGTCTGGGTTTCCTAATTGTTAACTTTCTCCTGAAAAAGAATGAGATAGGTAGAGAGCAGCCAGAGACTTGGGTGTGTGCAGTGATGAGGGAGCTTCATCCTTGGTCCCTTCTCTCCCACAATATTCTAGAATTTTAGAATTGGAGACACACTCTGGCTCCACTGCAAGTTTTCTCTCTGAAGTCCAGAGTATCACTTGCATCTCTGTGCCTCACTTTCTGTTTTATAAAATGGGTCCAATTATTAACTCCCCACAGAGGGGTAATGAATGTAACAGAACTAAAGGATGATATCTTATCAGTGCTGCAGAGGAGGTCATAGGTATGATTATGCATCTGCCTTGGAAGAGTGTTGTTTTGAATGACGGAAAGGGGGAAGAAGGCTTGGAGATCCTAAGTTGTTGCTCTTTGTAAACACCGTGCATTACCATAATGCCTCCCCTTAAGCCTGCCCCTCTCATAACTATGCCAGAAATCACTCTGCTGACAAGCAGGCATGGAGATTACAACAGAATAGACATGATGCAGACAGCCAGCAGAGAGTTCTGCAGCAGCCTCTGGAAGACATTTGCTTACCACCTCTCTTCACCTGTCTGAGTCTACTTGTGTGTCTTGCCACATGCCCGCAGAGAATGTGCAAATATGTCTTGTTGCATGATCCATCCTGCGTTTTCCAGTAAATAACAGACCAAAAGCAGCTTATCTGAGACTGATCTTTATGTCTGGATCTGAGGTCCAGAAATACCAAGCCAATGAGACAGAAGCTAAGTGGACCCTATTCCCTTTACCTGCATTGCTCCTGGGATGTGCATGCACAAACACACACATGGTGCCTGCATACGCACAACCCTCCTTCCAAGGGGCATCTCTCGGACTGAGTTCATGATATCAACTGACCCTTTGCAAAAGCATGACCTCTTGAGCTACTTGAGGTTTGACCATGATCAGGAATCGTCCTGATGTTTTGTTAGGAAAAGCAGTGAGACTGAAGCTGATTAAACTATCATGTTCTGCTCTTCTCCATGTTTGTGTGCTCTCCTCTTCCTCCTCTGGGAAAGTAAACAATGTTCATGTTTGCTCTCCTTCTTTTCTTTGCCTTTCTAGGCCTACATGACTAAATATTTCTTCCTAACTAAGGAGGAAACATCTTTTAGCCCAACTCTGAGAAATAAATTTATGCCCTTTCTTTTTGTTAGGGCATGAGGATCTCTGAGCAGTGAAATGGCTTGCTTGCCTCCTTCCTTCCTTCCTTCCTTCCTTCCTTCCCTTCCTTCCTTCCTTCCTTCTTTCCTTTCCTTCCTTCCTCCCTCCCTCCCTCCCTCCGTTTCTTCCTCTAGTGGGAGGGGAGCAGGAGGAGTGACACTCAATGGAGTTGGTGTTGCAGGATACTTCCTTCACCAGAGTCATGTACTCCAATGCCAGCCTCCCCACCTCATCAGCCTCCCAAGGCAGAAGCACAGATCCATGCAGCATCTTTACAAATGCCACCTGACCTACGCTCTCTGTCAGGGAAGCTGTCTCTACAAAAGAATCAGAACTAGGAGTGCAGTCTAGGGATAGCTGGTCTCCTAGGTATCAGCTTGTGTCCTAATAAATTTGTGAAACACCATAAACTCAACCACACTTGAAGATCCATGATGCTCATTAACACTAAAGGCTTTGAGCAATCTTACAGCAAAGACATCTGTTTAGCTTTGTTAAACCAGTTGTTTCCCAATGTTTCTTGCTCAGGGATTTTTTTTTTTTTTTTTTTTTTTTTGCCTATAAGACTTCTTAACATTCTGAATAACTGAGTTCCACAGACTGCATATTATAAAATGCCGGTCTTCATGTTTCTCATGGGAAACGTACGAAACAGAAAGAGGCATCAGTATACTCGATCTCGCACATGCACAGCAACACGGAGCAGTGCATACGAAGCAGAGCGGGCTCTGGACTGTGAGTCCAGGAATTCTGGGTCGAAACTCCTCCCTGCCATTCTCCAACTATGTGGCTTGGGCCAACACCTCTCCTTTTTAGAATTATTTTGACTCTTAATAAAAGGAGAATTTTTTTTTCTTCTGAGGATTTCTAATGCTCTTTTTAGTTCCCTCATTCTGGGATGCTGAATGACTCTAGAACTTGCTGCAACCCCTCCTGGAGCAGGTCCCAGAAGTGTGGGCCTATAGTTGTTCCAAATACAAATTTTAAAAAGCTCATGAGATTATCAACCCAGATGAAGGAGAACCAAGAGCAAAACCCCCAGGGTCATGAAGGTATCGCTGAGAGGATGCCTGGGGAAGAAGCATGACTTTGGAGACCTGGTCATCACCTATAGAGGCCTTAGAGTAGATACGGTTGATGCTGGAGTCACTGGGAACCTGGGCAGCTCTACCCACATGCAGCTTCTCTAAGCACCTGCAGCACAGCACTGAACAGCAGCCAAGACTGGGGCTAGCATGTGACTAACTGTTGGGCCAAGGTCTGTCTCTGGCCATCAGACACTAGACAGAAACAGCAGCCTGGTTCAATACAACTTAGATGCCGTGTGCATCCATAGCACACCCTACCTGTTTCTCACCTTTACCTGAAGACACTTACATACTCAGAAACAATATGCAGAATCCTCTCCGATCACATGTGCATGTAGCTTTCCTACTGTCCTTATGGCCACACCAGACCACAGACTCCATGTTGGCACAGACGTTCCTTACTGTGTCCCGTGCATGATATTAATTGCTACTCCCTTAATGTGTAAGGAATAAATAATTATTTCTAAACTGATAGTTCCTGATTGCTAAGAGTCAGAATCTACATTATCCATAAGCTCCTCAAACAGCTATTAAATGCCTTGCCTGTTCTGAGCACCAAGCTAAACATCACAGGGGAACAAAGAAATAATTCCAACTCAGACTGCACTCCCCAAATATCACATTTGATAACCCCTGTGTAGACTTGATCCTGTTAAAAACGTATCATCCTACTTTTCTTTCCACCTCCCTCTTAAAAAAATAATCTGTTATTTTTTCTGTTTTCCCTATTTTGGACCATAGTCTGAAGGCAACCATTCACTGGATCACCTAAAACACAATAATTATCATCATGATTACTTATCACCATCATTTATTGAGTGCTTAGTATGTGCCAGGCTAGCAACACTATGACTATTGTACTATTATGTGTCCTATTTTACAGAAATCTGGGCATCCTTCCAGATCCACTCCTTTCTCTCCAACTCCCTACATCCAATGATTCTTAAAGGCAGTCCCACTACATAAATGTCTTTCCTTTCCACCCCTGTCATCTCTCCTATGATGCCCCATATTTTAATCACTATTCTTGCTTGAACTATTACAGCCACCTTCTAAATAGTCATCTGCCTGACTGATGACATAGTCACCTTCAAGACACCCCAACAGAAATGGCAGAGTGGCAGAGTGACCCTCTATCCTGCATATCTGACCGCGTCCCCCTGCCCCGATTCAAGCTCTCTCTCTACTCCTGAGTGTATACATGCCTTCGAGATCAAGGAAGGGTGCCAGAGAAGGGATGGTCACCACTACACTGGCCACTCAAGCTCCATGGAATAACTTTGCTCACCCTGCCTCTTACCAACTACCTTGAATACAGAAACAATCCCACACCACCTCCTCCAGGAGTCTTGCCTGATGCCCCTTTTCCCTCCAAGGCTTTCTTCTGCTCCGTCCTTCAATCCTCCCTTAGTACTTCCAAGGCTCCATGGCCCCAGTCTCCTTATTGACCCCCCACTTTGAGATCCTCAGGACAAGACAGAGTCTAAACGCTGTTTCCCCAGTGCCTGGCAAGGTTCAGCACAACCCCGTTTCCTCTTGCTTCTGGCTTTATTTTTCACTGAATAATGCTTTATAAAATTGTTAGAGTAATAGGACACCCTGTTTCCTATTTTTGTCATAGCTTTGAAATACCATAATATTTCAAGAAAGACAGGCATGCCTTCCTTTTATAAAAAATAATGCTCTTTTTTTTTTCTGGTAAAGAACCTGGGTCTTTGAGACATCAGGTGACTGACCCAAGGTCACACAATCAATCAAGGACAGAACAGGCTGCGATCTTGGTCATCAACCCCTAGCCCAGCAGCATTTTTCCAACTGCGCCCTGTCTCAGCTCAGGGCCCTCTACTAAAAAGAAACACACCAAAATTATATGTGTGTATGTATATGTGTGTATATACATACCTAGGTGTACATATACAAGTATATGGTATGAATATACACGAATGATTATCTAACTTAAGCATTGAAAGAAAGGAGTGGGGGCTCTGAGAGCTTCACAAGGAGAAGAGATTCTACCCAAAAGGGGGCCGGGCAGGGCGTCGCAGCAGCGCAGCACAACAGACAGCTGGTGTTTGGGTGGTAGTAAATCACGCTGAAATGAGCCTCTTCCGTGGGCTCAATGAGGCCCCCACAACAAAGGGAGGCCCAGCTTGCAGCCGGACAGCCTGCCCGCCAGCCCCAGACGTGCATAACAGCTTCATTCAGGAGCCCCACGTCCACACAAAGGCTCCGAAATCAATCCGACATCCCGCCACCCTGGACAATGCCCTGAATCTTCTCAGAATCGAAGTCTCAAATGAGGGGATAGCATTCAGGGGAGATCAAACCACCGGTCTGCCACTGAAAGCAAGCACGAAGAAAGCATTTTTTTTTAAGAGGAGGGTTGGACGATGCAGGCGACTCTCCTTGCGCTCCAGGCGCGCATGGTGGCTGTGCTTGGGCTCCCACAGTCAGGCCCACACTCATGCAAAGACTGCGCTTGGCCAGGCTTCCAGCAGTCGTCGCGCCAGGCGCTGCTGCGAGACACTGGGTGCGCGACATTCGCCAGCCAGGGCCACCGTGCCGCTTGGCCTTGGGGCTTTGTGCGGCAGTGCCCCGTGTGAACTGCCACCGCCGGCATTTCCCACTGGCTCTTGCGCGCATACAGTAGGGCACACACACATGCAAATGCCCCGCCGGAGGCAGCGGCTTAGGGTGTTGACAGTGGCAGCCCCCACGCCAGGCCAGGGAGCCCCTGTTCCCAGGCAGGGCCCCTCAGGGTACTCATCTGCCCCATTCTGCTGCCTAATCCGGTTATCAGCTGCAGAACAACGGGTTGCCTGGTGGAGCTGGGGAGGCCCCTGCAGGGAAGCGGGGAGCAGGCGAACAGCTCCAGCAGATGAGCCTGGATTGTATTCTCCGTTCCTAGGATCATTGTTAAGGCTTCTGGTCTCTCCCAGTCCCCAGAGACCCAGGAGCCTGAGATTCAGCACTGCACTGGGTCACAGCTTTTCCTAGATGTCAGAAATCCACCTGCTCTCTGAGAGTGGGGTTCCCCAGCAATGGCGGAGTGGAAATGTTCAGGGGTGTAGCAAGCTCTATCTATTCTGTGGGATCTGTGGGAATGGCACACCAGGGAGCCCAAGGTATGCGCCATTATATGTGGCCAGAATCGCTCCAGAAACTCCAACTAATGTAGCCTTAAATTTGACATTCTTGGCAGTCACCATGAAGGTTAAATACATTTTGGTAGAAAACAAAAGGCTTCTGCTAGAGGGCCCTTCATTGACATGTTGACACTCACTTCTCGGAGATCCTGCCTGCACTTTTCCAAGCAAGCAAAGGGAGCAGACAATGGCAGCAGGGCGAGGTGTGGCTATGTGGGCAGCTGCCCATGGGTAGAGCAGAATAAAATTGGAACAAAAGGTGCATCAAACCAAGCAAGACAACTAGTAGAAAAAAAAGAGCTAGATTAAAATGGGAGCTAGTCTTCCCTTGACCCCTTATTTTAGCCACAGAGCTATTTTCTTTTTCCTCTCTCTCCTGGAACTGATCCACCAACAGACAGCCATGTCCCATGTTGTGTAAGAAATTCTGCCCATCCCCACTGCCCCTGGCAGACCCTTCTCCCAGAGCCAGATCCTTGGGCAATATGGAGTTGGTACAAGGGAGGACTGTTATAGGTTGGGGGTTGGGGGGTGCTATACCTTTGAAATTCAAAAAGGGCACTTTCTGCTTTCAATTCAGTTCATTCTCAACTGCTTCCACTGGCCAACAATAGTAAATTAAATCAAATTTCCCCCTTGGAAGGGTCAGTTGTTGTTGTTGTTTTTCTTTTTTTTTCTCCTTACCCTTCCCCTTTCCATTTTCTGCTTTTGTAGCTCACCTCCTCCAATCTACTTCCCTACAGGAGCCGAAATTAAACAAGCTCCCCATATGCCATGCCTCACTTGTTGTCTGTTCCCCTCACCACCATCTGGCCTATTTGCTCAGCCAAAAAGAGAAAGAGAGAGAGAGAAAGAAAGAGCAAAAAGAGGGAGGGGGAAGGGAAGGCAGGGAAGCAGGGCTAGGAGAGGGAAGAGGGGAGAGAGAGAAAGGCAGAAAGGAGGAGAATCAGAGAAGGAGGAAGAGAAGCAGGTTGGGAGGGAAGGAGGATGGAGGAAGGGAGTGAGACAGAAAGGGGTAAGGGGACGGGGAGAGAGAGAGAGACAGAGATAGAGAGAGACAGAGAAGGAAGGAGGGAGAGCCAGACACAATGAGGAGGCAGGGGTGATGATGCAGCCTCTCCCATCTGCTCCTTGGCCAGAGTCCCGGATGGAGCAGTAATGGAGAGCAACAGAACCAGTGATAATTAACCCAAACACAGACCTGTTTATTTAACCTGTTCGGATAGATCAACTCTGAGGCAGAGCTCTAGCAGAGGGCCCTGGGACATACTTAGGGAGACACCCTGGAGGCTGCTAAGGACACAGAGGCAGGCTGGCCTTCCCTACAGACATCCTGGGGCTAATGTGTACTTGGTAAACAGGAAAGAAGAGGAGAAAGGAAGAGTTTCTGAAAGAAGTCAGTAACAACCTCCCGAATCTTCTGGTAGGGATTCTTTTGTCACCTTGCCCTTTCCCCTGCCATTATCTTCTTGCATGGCAATAGCTGCTTCTGGATGGCCAAATCATGAAAAGCAAAGCCAGCCAATGAGCTACATTTCTGTGCTCTGCATCCTCCTGCCCCAGCATCCTCTCTACCACCCCAGCTTGGCATAAGGACCAGGGCCAGAAGAAAAAAACAGGGGCTAACTAGAAGACATGAGACCAGAGCGAAATCTCCCAGAAGACTTCAGACTAAGACGGTCAGTAGCCAAGGAGCAAAGCCAATGGCATTGATAAGGGCTTGGAGGGAAAGAGTCAGGAGATCGGGGTGCAGGGCTGAGATTACCCGCTTTTGCTACATTGCTTTGTCTGCATAACTCTCCTCTCTTGACTTCAGTTTACCTATTTAATGGAGTCAGCAAAGTTGACCCCACACGATGTATTAATCTTAAAGTGTAAACGGCCATAAGTTCTCCAAGTTAGAAAGAAGACATGACTTGAGCAAGACCACCAAGGATTATATGCTCTGTTTGAAATGGGCAATGTGCACTGCCCAGACAGGGGAGTCTACAGACACATTTGTGTGTGCTGCACCCCATTCTACCTCCACCCTTGGAGGCCAGAAATACAGGGCAAGAACATTTCCAGAGCTGAAAAAGCAGCAGACAGAATAGGGGTTGTGAGTCTGGGAACTGGAACCCAAGAAGCTCTCAGCTGAGCACTGAGGGTTAGTGAGGGAGTGCACTGACTGGGTTGAAAATAGGAAGCGTCAGGGGTGGGTGAGGAGTTGGCAGGCACCGGATTCCAAGTGGCTTCACGCTCCTCAGTGGAAGAAATGCAGAGATAATTTGAACATGGCTATTTTCAAGCTCCACAGCTGAGCTCCCTTGCTCTCCCACCCCACACCTCCCACCCAGCCCTGCAATTTGGCAAACCCTTTCTGCTGGCTGCTCTTATACCCAATATGTTGGGTTGCCTTAGCAACTAAGGCAATTATCTCCTTGGAGCAGTTAAAACAATGACCGTCATAAATAA
The DNA here is from genome assembly GCA_963573385.1 of Cacajao melanocephalus. Classification (NCBI taxonomy): domain Eukaryota; kingdom Metazoa; phylum Chordata; class Mammalia; order Primates; family Pitheciidae; genus Cacajao; species Cacajao melanocephalus. The sequence goes on from CAUYLG010065800.1 coordinate 64,980, forward strand.
TAACAGTAAGAAAGATGATGGTAAAAAATAGATCTTAGGCTTCGAGGGTCATGGGTTTGCATGGAATTGAAAAGGAAAAGGGGTTCTGATGACACAGGCAATGAAAGGTAACCTCTTAGGGCTCTCGTTGTATTTTATTTTTCCAGAAGAAGAAATAGGAATAGTTAGCCTTTCCTCACAGCCCCACCCCCACCCCCAGGCAATCTTAGGACAGTTCCTATTTGCTGTTGATCATCCCTCTTATCCTCCCATCAGCCAGACCTCCAAAGGAGCAGAGTAAACACTAATTGTTTAATGCCTATCTCCTCTCTGGACCATGACCTCCTTACAGGCAGGCGCTGGGTCTTTGATCTTGGTGCCCTTGGCACCTAGCTCAAGGCTTGGGACAGAACAGGTACTCAAAAATATTCACTGAATGAAAATATTCTATTACACTGAATGAATGCCCAATTTTTGCCTTAAAGTTTTTTGTTTGTTCATTTGCTTCCTCTAGCCCTCTGGACCAGTTAATTGTAAAGTCACATTTAGCTCCTATATTTGATGATCTTATAATCTACTACAGTGCAAGATATAGCAGGCCTCTATATTTTCAAGAGAATTGAGAAATCAAGATGTACATTCAAATTTATCCAAGTCTGCACTTCCCTAAAGAGCCATCCATAAAATTTTGTGAATGTAGATCATCACTTCAGACAAAACACTAAATTAAAATCAATTAAAAATGAGAATTAAACTAATAATGGATCATACAACTTGTACTCACCCTACCCCAAACATACACACCCTCCATTCTAGACTCTACAAACTCCATCCCAGGAATGCTTTCCACAAGGAAAATCCAATTAATGCAGGAATTTGTGATTCAAAGCAAAACGCAGCATATCCTTGCCACAGTGTCCATGAGAAATGTATAGAAAAGCATAGGACCAGAGAGTTGAATTGCATCATCTTACCTGAACATAGAAAGGCTTTCTACCCCTGTCTTTCTGTTTCAATTTCTTTTAAAGTATTGGGAACTCAACAGCCACTAGACACTTTCAGAGTGCATTTGCATCACATGTCATCTTCATAATAAATCTTGAGGCAAGTTAGGCAGGAATCATTATTCCTATTCCGAACATGAGGAAAGGAAATAACTGATCACAAGTGTTAAGTAGTACTGCCCTTGGTTGTCCTGATAACCACTTTCTTGCTGTCTCCTCCCCTGGTGTACACATTGTAATGGCCACAATGTATATTAGGCAATATGGTCATTAGTGTAAAGGTAAAATAGAGAACCTTCCCAAGCTGTCAACAGAGTAGTAAGCATATACCTATACTCACTTCGCAATCCCCCAAAAAAGTCATGTAACTCTACTACTGAATCTTTGGAGCCCTATGACGCACAATGCCCACTCTAGAATAATGACCCAAACCTTAGCACCTGCAGACTCAAGGCCAGCCAAATCTGTCAGTGCTTCACCTTGGCAAGTCCTGGTTCCCTACCAGGGGAGGTGAGGTGAGGGGAATTGTGACAACTCTTAGTAAACAGGACAATCTCATCCTCTGGCATTCCAAAGACACTCTGGGCAGACTTTCTATCCTTCCGACCAAACTCTGTTCTTCAGATTTGCTATTTCTGATCTCCATGGAAGGTCACATGGAAACCCTTCCACTTCCCACGTGTGATATTACAACTCCGTGAGGGTCAAAAGTCTTTGAGCAGTAACCATAATCACTCTTACTTGGACATCAGACATCTGCCAAGACCTAGTTAGCACTTGCTGGATAATAACCCGGTATACTGTTTTTTTATTATTATTTAATGAACACATTGCCAACCTCTTCTATATCTGTCATTCATTTGATACAAGTCAAATAAAAATTATTCTTTTCAGAATATTTTAAATGTGAAAGAACTGAATCCAAATTCAGATATCACTGACAATTAAAATCAGATTTCCCAGAACCTCAGATGAATGAAAATATTTAGTCAGACTCTTTTACAGATATACAAATGTCTTTTTATTAAAACATATCTTGAAAGTGTTATGACTCCAACAGTTCTACAAATTATAGCAAATTGGATTAAACAAAAAGCAATTATTTCATTCCCTAGTATAAAGAATTGTGCTTGGGGGAGTAGTCACAAATCAAGGCAAGGTAAAGGCAAGGTAAGATTGTTTGTTCATGTTTTATTAATCCAACTTACTAGCACTACTAAAATAAGATGTGATAGGCAGAATGATGACCCCACAAAGATGTCCTATGTCCTAATCCCCAGAACCTGTGAATATATTAGATGGCAAAGGGCAATTGAGGTGGAACAGAATTAAGGTTGCTAATCAGCTGACCCTGAAATCGATTCTCTTGGATCAACTAGGTAGGCCCAAATGGTTTCACACAAGAGTCTTTAAAAGTGGAAGAGTGAACACAATAGGTAGAACCAGAGAGATGGCAGTGTGAAAATGACCTGAGTTACGAGGTTTCAGATGGAAGAGCCAAGAAATGACAGCAGCCTCTAGAAGTTGAAAAAGAAAAGGAAACATTTTCTCTTGGAGTCTTCTAAATGAACACAGTCCTATCAACACCTTGATTTCAGCTCAGTAAGACCCATTTCTGACTTTTACCCCAAGAAATATAAAATAATAAAATCTGTGTTGCTTTAAGCCACTAAGTTTGTGGTCAATTGTTACACATAAAGGGTGACTGTGTGTACGTTTTATGTGTTTGTGTATGTCTTCTTTAAAAATACAAATAAATTTATGGAAACTGTGAACACTCATCCTCTAATGTGACCAGAAAAATGAAATTGAGTAAAATGGAGGTGATGACATAATTCTTCTTTCAGGGCTGTGGAGCTCTTGAAGCATTTTAATGTTAATAAAGATCTCTGGCAACATGGACACCAGAAGAGAACTGCAAAGAGCAAGTGGAAAGACATGTCAACACAGGCACATGTGACTACAGGGAAGGTGTCACTCTTCAATGTCAAACTGGAACATTAAGTGCCGCTGGAGACCTTAGCATCTGAGTCTTTCACAGAGGGACACGGCCAGCGCAGGGCACCCAGTCTCTGGCTTTAATAGCAGTTTATATGGGCAAGTCACAAAGGACACCAGGTGCCAGGTTCTCATAGGAGGAAGAGACAGAGGGTGAGCATGTGAGCACGTGGATCTGCACATGTCTTCGGATATGCAGATGTCCAACCAATTGACAAAAAAATATGATTCAAAACTGGTAGACAATGGGGGTGTCGTTGTTGCTATCAAAATAGTGACACGATAGGTCACTAATTCACTTGTAGGTTGTACACAGCAAACAATGTAATGCTGTCTCTGTCTCCCTGCTGACGTCAGTTTGGCACATTCTGATGGGATGCCAAATCAGCTGAAAGTTAATCAGGTTGGAAAGGCCTGACACAACTTATACTTCTAAGGCTCAGAATCACTGTTCTGGAACTTCCAGCCAGCTATTGGAAACTCGCTGCCTTCAAAGGCAACTTGTTCCAGCTTTGTGATGATGCAGCCTAATGCCTTCATCTCTGAGATGATGTAGCTTAATACCTTCATCCTACAGACAGAAGTCAGGCCTAGTGAAGTGATTCTTCTAAGGTCACACACTCAGGGCAAACTAGAGTTGGAAGTAGAATCTGTGTCTTCCAAATTCAAATCTAGTGGATTTTACACTCTATATCATGTGGTTTCTCATAAGGTAATCTGGTCACCAGCTTGTACAAAATAAAATAAGCCCAGTGTACTGCCAAGGCAAATCAGTATTTGGGTGTGTATGTGTACATATGTCTGTAGCCGGCCTATGAGTCTATACACTGGGGAGAAACCAGCTCTCTCCCCAGGGCAGGTAACCAAGTACTGATCATCTGTATCCAAGTGGGCTATACACACCTCAGACACCAGTCCACTCCACTTCTAGAGACTAACACGTTGCTCTTTCAGGCAGTCAGCCAAGAAGTTTGTGCCTGTCAGTGAAGTGAAAGCTGTTTCTGCTGGATCACAGAACTGGGTCTTCACAGAAAGCCGGTCCCAGACAAACTCAACACAGGCCTCCAGCAAGCCAGGCCTGCTGAGAAGTTCCAACTGAGCCACTTGCCAGACTTGCAGCTGAACTTGCCTCTCTTTCTCATCCTGAGCTTTTATACCTCAATATCATTCATTCATCATTTACTCTTTTACAAAGATGTACCCAGTGTCTACTATGTACCAGGCCCTGTGCTCAACACTGGAGATATAGCAAGAAAACAAGAATGAAAGAAGGAGGGCAATTAAGTGTGTGAGAGAGAATGAACACAGAGGATAGAGTGGCTAACTCTGCCTGGGGGACGATGGAGGTAAGAGTAGGCTTTATGAAACAGTTCCAGATAAAACTCCCTTCCCAGCAATACCTCTTTTTCAAAGAACTGCAAAGCCATGCAAGCTCCATGAGCAAGTCAGTCAACAATGCATTAAATGTTCTAAATGCACTGCGGGTTATGAGAGAACTGCACGTAGAAATTCCAGCTTTGATACATTTTCAGTTATTAAAGTGATAAAATATATACACAACATCATATTGTATATACATGAAATATATGCTGATTTCAAAGAAGCATGAAAAATGGAAAGAGTGAGGCAGGTTAGAACTTACATTACCAACCATGTGGCACAAAAAAGAGAAATATCACAGTGGGTTGATGTCATCAAGATAAGTTTTCTAAATGAAATGACAATATCTTCCCAACTTAGGGCAATGACATCCTTATGTCTATAAAATTGATCTCTCCAATAACAGTATCAATTTTAAAGACCCTGTCTTGTGTTCTTTTGCATACTCTGCGGAGCCTAAGTAAACACAAGAAAGACAGTTTCTGTTCAAGGAGTTGATAAAGGCTTTCTTTACTTCTTTTCTTTTTGAGATGTGATCTCACTCTTGCCCAATCTAAAGTGCAGTCAGGTACAATCATGACTTGCTGCAGCCTCGACCTCCCAGGCTCAAATGATCCTTCTTCCTCAGCGTCCTGAGTAGCTGGGACTACAGACGTGCACCACCATGCCTGACTTTTCATGGAGAAGGGGTCTGCCTGGGCTGCCTAGGCTGGTGGTCTCAAACTCCTGGGCTCAAGTGATTCTCCTGCTTCAGCCTCCCAAAGTGCTGAGATTACAGGCATGAACCACTATGCCCAGCCTGACTTTCTTAATGATATGGCATCTCCTTTTGTGGCTATCCCAAAAGACTAGTAGGGTGACCTGCATTTGGAGGTAAAAATGTTCTTCATGATTCCAAGGCAGCAGCAGCTGATAGTTACTAAAACAGGCACCACAGCAGCTGAAGATAGCAGGTACATGTTCCTCAGGCTGAAACTGCCTAGATGCTTTATGAAAAAGGACCCACCAAAAGCCAACCTGGAGAATCTTTCTGATGAATTTCCTTGAACCCAAGAGCAGCAGGTAAGAAACATCTCATATCACTCTGTCCCTTGCAGAACTTGTGTTAAGTCATGGATTCCCAGTAGGCATAGATGAGAAAGAAGGGGCCATGCAGCCTTCCAGTTTTAACCTAGAATCTTTTCTAAAAGTGCTTCTGATCCTTTTCATTTTCATCCCAGGAAGACTGGGCCACTCCAGCATCTGAGCCTCCCTCTACCCAGGAGCATCTATCCTAGACCCCCACCTAAGCCATTGTCTGTCTCACTTCTTAATGTTTAGTCTTTCCGATGTTTGGGTGTTTGCTCCTATCATGTCTGTTCAGCTGAAATTTTATTTGATGAAATGTATTGTGCAATGGCAAGCAGAATTAATCTCATTAAATAATACAATCAAAGAACTTAGAGATATAAGGGAAATTTAATAGATCATCTGGTTCAGATCTCTAACTATAAGCAATTGATGCAACCTTAGCTGTAAGTAAGAAACAGCTAAGCCCAGGAAATTATGTGACTTACCCAAGGCTCAACTGCCAGCAACTGAAAAAAAGGAACTAGAATTCAGATCTCCCACCTCCTAATACAGAGCAAAGCTGGGTCTGTACTGTCAATTGATTTCAGCACACATGACCACAGATGAATCTTCAAGCATATTTTCAATAGGATTTAGTAATATGGACTAAATCCTCTGCACCTATACCAACACTCTTTCTTGGGATTAGTGAATATTGAGACACTTGATTGAGGTGTGGCTTTCCAACTTTACAATACTGTATTAGTGAGTATCTCTAAGTAGAATTCTATGTAGACTTATAAATAACACTCTTCTTACTTATTGGACAGCAAAACTCCTTAGGAGCAGAAATGGAATATAATACACTTCTATATTGTCTAAAAATTAATCATATAGAGTCAATTTGTATTTACTGAGTATTTGCTATGTGCTATCCTGTGGGAAATGCCAATAAATTAAATCCTTTATCCCCAAGATAATTTCTAATCTAAATAAGGGAAAGCAACATAACATGTAATGAAAAAAATAAATGTTAAATAGTCCAAAAGAAGAAACATAACAATGGAGGGACACATTTTGCCAGGAAATGACTGGTACTGGAGAGAGGTGCTCTAGAATTCAGAGGTAAGGAAGGTTCGAGCTGAGGAGACCAGGAAGGAAAAGGGTATTCTTCATGGAGATGTAAGTATTGATTAGACAGGGAGAGAGAAGAGGGCATTTAAGGTCAGAGCAATGAAAACAGAGGTACAGAAGCCAGAATTGGAGGTTTGGTCAGGGAATTCACAGAATTCAGAAACTGGTGAGAGATAAGTCTTTAAATAACAGTTTAGGTGAAGTTGGAAGATCCTAGAATACCAAAATAAGTTTTTTCACTTTCTTTTTATGTCTGGCAAGAGAATGGTATTAACAAGGGCCTAAGTTGATCTATACATACTCCCAGAGTATACAGGATAGCTGGAATAGCAGACAGCTAGGACACATGTGCAGTCTTCTGGAAGGCCCAGGGAAGAAACTAGGACTAGCACAGAATATGAATTTAATTAATAGTTCACAAATGACAAATCCGGATGCACTAAAGGGCAAAGAAATTCGCTCAGGCAATAAGCAACACATCTTACCCTTATAGCACATTTACAAATTCTTATACTGTCTATGTGAAATTTTCCTTTTAGAAATGATTTCAACTAGTGTACTTTCTAGAAAGCCCCTGGACAGGCCTCAAGAGGCTCTGATTTTCAGGGCTCATCCTCATTTGCTTCAATGTGTGACTTTTGCCCTCATGATCACTCACTCCCGCAGGTCTGTGAAGGCCCTGAATTGTGATGGGGAAAGGGAACTTTGGGACCCAGAGGATCCTGTGGTGAATGCCCTCAGGGTCTCAGCCACACATCTGTGGATTCGCAAATCATTCATAGACTGATCAATTTCCTCATCTACACATGAAGTTGGCAGCCTGGTCAGAAGGAACAGAAGCGGAGACCTGCTATTCCCCAATGGACAGGAACAGGGGCTCTCCCATCCACTTCTCCCAAAAGCTGATTAATCTTTAAAATTTCTCAGGGACACTGTGCAATTCAAAGGCCACAGTCCCCTTGATGGAACACTGAAAGAGGGTTTTTGTTTTCCACAAAAAGGGAAATTGAGGTTTTTGTGGTGAAAGGGAAGGATGTAAAATCAGCCACGTAGTGGTTTATTCACAGCCTGACCCCTCCCCAAACCCACAGGGATACTGGAGCTGCGACTCATCTCTTCTCATGAGTCATGTGGACTTGCATGGGCCTGGTGGATTTAGGAAAGAAAATGCCAGACTCCACAATGTGCACAAGCATTTGGGGACAGAGAAGTGATCCAAAGATGGAGAGATACAGTTCCTTGACTTTAATGTGGAGAGACAGGCTGGAAGGCAGGACTGTCCAGGTCTAATAGAACCGACAGCTCCTCTCTCAGAGGGCCAGAGAGTGGCTATCACATGTGGGGCTTGTTATTTGAGCCGTCATAGCCGACTTTTCCACTGACATCCCCAACTTCCAAATTAATTATTTACTTACCAGAGATTCAGCCTGGCCATGTCAGACAGAAATAGCAGGGGGTGTTGTGTAGCTCAGATAGGCTGGCATTCAAACAGTAAGAGAGGACTTCACTCACACCACATGCCCCTTTCTGGTTCAGAGGGAGCCACTTGTGAGATTCAGAGGTCCCTAAGATCCCTACACCTTCCCTCATCTAGGTCTGTAGCTAGAAACAGATCGCTGTACTGATCCCAGGACTTCTTGTGGGAGTTGTTTTTCTGATTATTTTTTTTTCCTGGCCCCAAACCAGAATCCTGGGGGGGAGTTTCTTCTCTGACTCTGCTTTTTCAGATTTTGAAATCTTAGGTGAAAGGTGCTGAGCTGCTGGTAGGGCAGGGCAGGAGGGGGCTCGGCCATCACTGTGCGCTCTGTTTGCCGCGGAAGGACAGGTGTTGAGTTACACACTCGGGGAATGTGAGCGCCAGGAAGGGACCTGGTGGGTGCCAGCCAAAGTAGCGAGGTCAATACCTCCTTCTGTACTGGCTCTTCCTGGAGACCAAAAAAACAAACCATCCCTTGGCTTCAGGTTCCTGAAAAGACCTGAACTGTTCTTGTTTACTGTTCTAAGGGGCTGCATAGCACTTCTTTTAGAGTACTTTATTTCATTGAATTCGAGACCTCAGAAAGGCAGCAGTATATGCATTGAGGGCTAAATAGGGCATGTTTACAGAGCACTTATCCTCTGCAAAAGGGTCTAAATAAATGCAACATACAGTATTGCTGCTCCTGTCCATTGCAAGGGTGAGAAATGGCACTAACGTCTTGTTTTGACTAACGTCTTCACTTACATATCTGTGGGGACACACGCTTTGGGTTTCCTCCTTCACTGGGTGTCTGCTCAGCACAGCAAGTTCCCAGAGCTAGGAGTTTGTGATCGTACATGCAGAAGACATTAGGGGTTTAGGGCAGCAGTCGCTACAGTCAAGTTGAAGCATGTTAAAGAAAATCGAATTGCATAGCCCTGCTCAGCTTCAAGGAGCAGTAAGCTAAATTCCAAGAATATCATATTTAGTCATAAAGTTCAACCAATTCAAGGCTCATAACGAGGGTATGTGATCATCTATCTGAGTAGTAATCAACTTTCTTAGGTCAGCTTCTATTTTAAATCCTTCATGCAAAGAGTCCAGCATATTTGCATACTCACACAGACACATTGCTCATCAAATAGAACTAGGCAGCCCCAACACAAAAACTGAGAACAAGCACCTCACGCACACCAGCCACCGGGTATTTTGTAATAAAGAAAAATGGTATCAAACAAAGCATTAGGAAGAGAAAAACAGGTTCAGCCAGATGCTATGGAAATCCTGATTCTTATCAGGGCAAACAATCGGAATTACTGTGATGCTTCTTAGGGAGAGTCTCCTCTGAACAGACACAGAATATTGTATTTCATACTGTCTTCACATGGACCAGGTAATTAGCATTATGCCTGTTTGACCGATGAGGAAAGTAAGGTTGAGAGAGCATGTGTTTGTTGAGTGGCAGAAACAGGCATTAGACCGAGGTCTGCTTAATTGCAGTCAGTTACTCAACTTCAGGTTATGGAGCATATGAGGATATGTGTGTGTGTTTATGTAAAGAACCATTTTTCTCCCTTCTAAAATTAGCATAATTCCATTTGCCCCAGGGTCTAGTAGAATAAAATATAATACAAAAATGACCAAGATTTTAATCCACTGATCAAAACAATTCTAGGTTTGGTTAGATAGAAATGAAGCCGCAGTCACAACCCAGGTCTCCTGGCTCCACTCAGGGCTCTTCCAGACAGTAGGCAAAAACCCACATGGATTCAGAGAGTCTCATAAACTTCTCTGCAGACCCTGTTTTCTGTCAGTTTAACAAGTGGTGCCTCTCCCACCTGTGGCCATGTGGAAAAAGCACAGTTTCTGCAGAGCCTGATCATCTGGACTGGCCTTAGTGATGTGCTTAATCAACAGAACATGGGGGAAGGGACATTTGGAAATGCTGAGGGTCATACATAGGGGGCCTTGCAGCTCCCGCCTGATTCTCTCTGAATGATAACAAGTGAGAAGTCCGACTACCCTGAGACCTGCCATGCTGGGTGGAAAGTACAAGTCATCCATGTCAAGAGGTCAGAGTGGAACCCAGGGAGCCCGGCTGTTCCATCCATCCCAGCCCAATCACTAGAGTCGTCCAGCAGACAAGACACAGAGAAGAGCTGAGAGACCCCGCCCACCACCAGAGCCAGTCACAAGTGGGGCAATGTCACACTGTCACAGCCACTCCAACCGAGTTCCTGATTATGGAGGAGCAGAGAGCAGCCATCCCCACTAGGCCAATCCACAACACTGAAAACATGACAAAATGGCTCTAGCTTTAATACTGCTAAGTTTTGGAGTAGTTTGTTACACAGCAGTATATAATTAGAATATCTTGTGTCTCATCTATACAGGGTTCCCAGGACATCTTATCATCCAGAACCCCTGATACCATGTAAGCTTCCTCTTTCTCCCACCCCCACCCTTGCTCTTCTAGGTGCTCCTTTTGATGTCTCTCTTAGACTAGTGGGGGATGATGAAAGCAAGAACGATCTGTTGAGGGCCTGAAAAAGAGGACGGGCACAACAGGTAGCAGGTATCAAAATGCCTTCTTCTTGGTAGGCAAAAATGGTACATGAGAGCCTTTCAGATGGAGAGACCAAGCAACACAGGAAAGTTCCTGAAACAAGAGGCTGGAAAAAGGCCTAGGATCAGCCAGGTAGGGTAGCTCATGCCTGTAATCCCAGCACTTTGGGAGGCCAAGGCGGGTGGATCATGAGGTCAAGAGATCGAGACCATCCTGGCCAACATAGTAAAACCCCGTCTCCACTAAAAATACAAAAAAATTAGCCAGGTTTGGTGGCACATGCCTGTAACTCCAGCTACTCAGGAGGCTGAGGCAGGAGAATCACTTGAACCCAGAAGGCAGAGGTTGCAATGAGCTGAGATCACACCACTGTACTCCAGCCTGGCAACAGAGTGAGATTCCATCTCAAAAAAAAAAAAAGTGCATAGGGTCAAGGAAAGAGCCAGGTTCCTCACTGCCTTCTTCCCCTAATTCCGGCATACCCCATTTACATATCTGCATGGCAGATCACACATCCTCTGAATCCTCCATGGTCCCATCCTTCAGGACAGAGTTTACTTAATGCATCCCAAGGACTCCAGCAAACTCTGACCTCCCCACTCTCTGACAGATGATTTATTGACCATTTAGCTTATATTGACTCTTTGTTTGTCTTATCTGGAATAGATAGAGCAAAACTTATTTGAGGGCAGAACCTATATTATATAATTTTTCTTCATACTCCATAGTAACATGCACAGAACTGAACACAGTAAAGCAAGTCGTATTCAACATCTGTCTAAAAGAATTTAGTGCTACCCATATACTAAGGGCAGATAAGGTCCCAGCCTCACCACTCTAGGCTTCTGCAGATGTTCCATCCTGAGTTTTCAAGAAGTTGAATCACACAGATGCACAGCTAGACCTCACGTCACACTCAGGCTTCTGGAAAGATTAGTTTACATGACAGTTTCTGCATCTCCTTCTTCACTGGCATCTGATCTTACAGCTCCACAGCAAACATCAAAAGTCACAGTGACCCTGCGGTGCCAAAGCCTGTATGACAGAAACCACAGCCTCCCAGGGACCTCTTGGGGTTTCTCCTGCTCTAGCCAGACCACTCTTTGCAAACACTTTTTTTTTCCTCTGCTTATCTTTTAAATGCTTGTAATCTCCAAAGATCTCTCCACAGCTCTAAGGACTTCACAAGCTACCCCAGGCAAATTAAGCCACACCCACGGTTTTAACTATTAACAGATTCCAAAGCCCACAGTAATCTCCAAAACCCAAACATTCAGCTGCCTATCAAGTATCGCCACATAGGTGTCCCCACAGGACCCTTTAAACTCAACAGGAATCACACTGACTTGCTGCAGCATCCTCTTTTCAAGGCCTCCCTTCTTTATGAATAGTGATATCCATTTATCTAGGAGATATCTTAAATTCCACCTTCTCCTTCAACAACTAAATCCCATTAGCCACCGAGTCACACAGATGCTACCTGCTTAATGCCTTTTAAATCAATTCACTTCTGATGCTGTCTCTGTCACCAATGTGTTTCAGGTTTTTATCACTTCTCACCTACGTTATGTCAAAGGCCTCCGGCTGGCCTCTCTTGCTCCGGTCTCTCTCCCCTACAATCTGCTCACCACATGGTTCTCCATGTGACTTTTCCAGAACATAACTCTGCTCATGTCCTTCTTTGTCTAAAATAAATCAGAGTTTAGGGAATAATCTTCAATCTTCTAGGACATGGGGTCCAAAGAACAGTGATTCAAAGTGAACTGCAGAGCCAGAGTTCATAGGTTCCAATCCAAACTCTACCTCTTACTAGATCTGTAACAGGCAGATGACCTACTACATCTGTGCCTCAGTTCCCTGATTTGTAAAGTAGGGATAATAATAGTAGCTACTGCCTAGGGTTTTATGGAGACTATTTGAAATACACATGTAAAGGGCTTAGGACTCTATCTGACACACAGCAAGGATTCAATAAACACTAATTAGTTCCTAGCTGCACCCTTCCCACTGCCTAGTTCTCACCTCTGCTGCAGCCACCTTTGGCATCATTCATTCAAATGAGTCTACTTGCATTTCTTCTAGTCCAGTCTATCATTTCATTACCCATGCCTTTGCACATGCCATCATTGTTCTCCTTCTTCCTCTAGCTGACTCTTCTTGTTCCTCAAAACTTGCTCCAAGGCTACCTTCCCTCCATCTCAGGGCTTTCTCTCCCTGCCCCCAATCTGATTTGGAGGATTATCTTTTCTGTTCCTTGAATTTGGTACATTATTTTATAATTACCATTTTATTTGCCCATCTGACTCAAGTTTGTCTGATCCTTAAAGGCAAATGACATGTCTTACTTGATTTTATGTTCTTAATGATGAGTACAATGACTACCTTAGAATCCACACTCATCAACTGTTAACGGAATGAACAAATGGTCCCTATGGAACATTAATAACAGGTACCCAAATACACTTAAATTTGATTACTTGCACTTGAAACAAAACAGTGACTTTTTCCCAAGACCTGCATGCTTTGTGTAGTTTTTAATAGATTGCAAATAAACTTAGCACAGGGAGACATGATCCTGTCCAGAGAAATGATCAGTTCCGAGAACCACCAGTCTCTAACAGTGAATAACTGCTAAATCTCCAGAAGGGTTCTACGTCTGCCTTTCTCTTATTGCCCTGCTCTCTGGAATAAATCAGACAGTACAACACAGGAATTTGAATAAAGTAGCCAAACTGTGCAAAAGTGATCACAATGGAGAAGTACATTATTCTGTCTCAGAATTCACATATTACTAAGTAATGAGTCTTAACTGAGAGAAGACTTTGCTTTTCTTCCTGAGATAGTCTTCATTTATTCTTCAGAGTACACCTGATAAGTGGCAGCAGAGCAAACAAGGGATAAACAGTACGTGTAAGGATCTCCCCTCAAATTCAGTCTCTCTTTTTTTTTATTGGATACAATTGCTCTGGGTTTAGTTTGGGTTCTGAGAAAAGTGTCACTAACCCTACAGCACAGCTTCTGTGTTTTGAGGGTTAGATAAGACCAGGAAGTGGGGGCTACAAGAAGAATTACTTGTTGGGTTACTTTGACCCAACAGGGGAAGCAACATCTCAGCCCAAAAGTGTTCAACAACAGAAAGACCACCCACAACGCACTGAGGAGATTGGCTAAATGTCTGTGAGGAATGCCCAGATAAGTCTCTTTCACCTTGGAGAATCTAATATTATGATGGCGGTAGAGATTTCATATTTAAGGTGTTTTGAGAGCTTGTTGAAGACACAGTAGGGGATGCTTAAATGATTATTGCTCCTTTGAGGTTGAAGGGAATATTCTGGACCATTCAGTTGGCAACTTCCTACAGTGCTCATACACGGACAGTGTCCACCTACTGTCTGCCCCCTGCACTGAAGAGTGATGCTGGCCACTCGCTGAATAGGCTGCCAGGAAAGCAGCAACTTAGAATGTTATCTGAATGTGAACCACAGGAAGACAGATGTTCAGTGACAAATCCTTAAGATGCTTTCATATGAAAAGGAAAGCCCTGCCTCAAGACATGAACCTCTACAGCTATCACTCATCCTAAGCTCTTACCTCAAAGTGAGAGGCACAAATAATGACAATGACAGTAAAACCTTAACAGATTGTTGTTTTTGTTTGGGTATCAACACACACACACACACAGAGTCATCAAATATTTGAATCAAATGCATGCAACCCTTCCAGACAGCTCAAACACTGAGTTACCCAAATATTCCAATGAAGTAGGCTTCACACGAGTTACCCAAACCAACATTATGGAAAAGGACTTCAAAGAGAAGAGTCTGAACAGCAACACTAAAGCATGTTTCTAGTGTTAGAAAGATAAAAAGCCGTCCATCTCTTTTATTTTGCAAGTGGATAATGCTTTAAACTTTCCAGGATCCTCTGATAACCACCCCACCCCCAAGATGGTAAGGTCAGTGGCAAAGGAATTTATCTCCCCAGTTGACCCAGGAATGTGAAAACAGAAACGGAGTGTGTGCACGGCGGACACACAACAATTTAGTCAGCCCTTTCATCTTGGGCTCTTCTCCATGGATTATTGCAAAAACAAATTATGTAACGAAGCACACAGTTGTGTGGCTTGAGGCATTTATTAAAAACGGGCCTTTATGAAGTCTTTGTGTACTTTACATATTTAATAAATTTCAAGTTCATGTCATTTAGAATCAAACGTGATGAAATTTAAAAGCAATATTACTACAGTTTATGACCTCTAAGCTGCAAATGGGAGGTCCTATATAACTTTGTGTTTAAGAATATGAACTTTGAAATCAGACTGTGCTTCAAACACTACCTCTTTTTTATACTCTCTAGGTGCCATTTGGTAAGTTATTTGACCTCCCCATACCAGTTTACTCATCACCAAAATGAGAATAATAAGATTTACCTCTTAGAATTTTTGGGAGGATTACACATAAATTTGCAGGTAATAGGATTAGATTGGTGCCTCCCATATAGAACTCAAGAGATAAGTATTACTATTTGATTATTCATAATCTTTCAATGGTCACCAGCTTTAGGTACTACAACAAAACAAAGTCTCTACCTTCCTTGGAGAGAATCTAGAACTGATGGGACAAAAATGAAGGAGCCTTGAAATGTTACTTACAAACTATGTGCAACAACTCACATGACTTAATTGTTGAAGTTTAAAAATGATGTAAGGGTTTCATGAAGCTTTAGGAATGGTTCCTGAATTGTGGGAAAGGAAATTCCCTTCTGAACTTAAAAGTCGAAAAAACTTCAGAGGTGAAGGAATCTTTGAGAGATCTACTCAAGGTCATATGAAGGTTCTTGGTTCTAATTCCATCCAGGCCACCTGAGGGCCAGGAGATGCCCATCCCCTCTGAAGCTTCTCATGCCTCCCTCCCTACACCCAGCCACCATTACCGCCCTTTTCTAACCATAGATTTCTAAGTAAAAAAGGAAATTGTCTAAAATTGAAACTGCCTTATTCTATTATTGGCTTTGGTGGCTGTGGGAAGAAAACGGAGTTAGGGGGGAGGTATGTTGATGAAAATAATCTGAGTCATCACTTCCTAGAAGAGGTGACAGCATACCCAGAGCCGCTGGGAAGTCAGGGGGCTAAGAAGGAGGAGGTCCCAGCACTGCCACAACCTTACATAGCACTGTGACAATGTCACTTAACTTCTGTGGGCTCCCATTGGCAAAATTACCCTAAAGACCTTCCCAACCATATGCCCCTATAACTCAGGAAAGGTCCTGGTGAATAAACCATGGGTGCTATTCACTGTCAGCCTAGAAAACAAAATCAACCTGTGCTCCTGAAATATGAAAGCCGTATCTTTCAAACAAGGGTGGGCCAGTTAGGGTTAAGTCAAGACACAACTGCTTTATTTCCTATGCACTTCCCCAGACCCAAACTCTGTCCCTCCACACACACACCCCAACCCAGTTTTACTACACAATTCCTTGGGTAGTACAGGGTAACCCCACTAAGAAAAGAACTCTTGGGATAGCCAGACCTAGTATAGGAAATACTTTATAGTCTCTCTTAGATGTGAAATTATGTGAACTTATTCACCAAACTGTGAGTAGATACAGATGATTAGAAGATTTAGTTGTTGAAAAGAACAATAACAGCATCAAGTTAGGAGTCTCGCAATGTGTTGCAATCACCTGCTTATGTGTCTCCCTAGCCTTGGGAGAGAAAACTGGCCCCTTTTTCGTTTATCTGATGGTAAATTTTATGGGCAGCTACTAAACCCTCCATTCAAAGTAAACCCCCATTGGTAGTAACCATGTGCTGAATGAGTGACTGAAGAAATGAATGCTGTGCTGCCCAAATTAGAAAGCAAGGAAGGACGGCACATTTATGCAACTCCTTGAACTCTGCAGTCACTTTGGCTTCTTGCAGTAATTTAATAATATTCTCTCTCATTCATATTCTCTCTTTCCACTTCCAGCCCCACCCCCACTCATTATGTAGTCTGACTGAATACCACTCAAAATATTTTCTCAATTAGAGGAGAAAACAGGAATTTGCCACTTGTCTGCCTCTATTCTGTTGCCTGTCAGCCTTCAGCAAATATTTCAATCCTGGGCCTTTGCCTGCTGCTAACCCCTGTCCTATAACCTTTGACCCTGTCCTCTTCAAATGCTATAGCCTTTACCTTCTCATCCTCCCAGCCCAGACACTCCATTCCAGGGCTGGTTGTACCCAGCTACTATGTTTAACCACAAGAGGTACTGTGATGCCCCTGAATCAATCAGAATCAGAGACATGCTGCTAAAATTTGCTTGTCTGATCTAAAGATGCTCAGAAAAATTAACATATCACAGTGGATAAGAGACAACCTGTAAATAGGCTCCCACTCTCACTTACCTATGTGTGGTCTTCAGAGCCTCTTCTCCAGTCTAGGCCTGCTTCCCGCCCCCACCCTATCTCCTAACTACCTTAAATGGGCATGTCACTGAGATTGGAGGCTCCAGGGTTGGCTGTAAGATGCATAAACAAAATGGAAATCTTGTCCGCTAGAGCAGTAAGATGCAGAGCTCCTGGGTGACTTTTCCCAACATTCACATTCAGCCAAACCACGAGATAATTCCCTTCCAAATCCCTGTCCCAACTTCCTCTAACCACTGCGACTTCCCTGTCTCCAGCTTATCCCCCATCCCTGTGACATCCAACATTAGAACCAAAGGACTCAACATTTCCCCATCCCTGCCTGTGTCCACCAACATGTGAACTGTACCACCTCTGTGTGTTTCTGTATTTGAGAAAGGTGTGGAATATTTAAGGACTTTTTCATTGGTAATGACTAGTTTGCTGTCTGATAGCACTCCTTCCCTTGTAATTAATTGTGCTGTCTCTTGGCTCGTTAGAAACAAGACCCTCAGGTCCCAGGCAGCATTATGCAGGGTAAATCATGTTTAAGTAACTGCATAACTAGTGGGTCAGTTTTATCTTTTGTCTTGGCTGCGACCATTATTTAGCTGGGTTCTCAAAATGCCCGGCAGTGAAGCTTTCATGTCAGGCCAGTATTGAAAGACAAATGTTTTCTCCTCTCCCCACCCCCATTGCCAACCCGTCTCCTCTGAATGCTGCATGCACAGGGCAGCTGGGAAATAAAAGACCCCTTTATCTGATTATGCTGGGCAAAGGCATGGTGGGTTCAGGGGGGTTCAAGAGAGAAGTGCCAAACTGTAATAAGATGGGCCAAGCAAATAGCCGGAGCAGACTCCCATGCAGTGGCAATGACCGGCCACAGCAATTCAGTCTCCTGTCTCATTTTTAGCACTCAGCTTTGTGATGACTAGAAAGGGTGTTTTTTGTTTTTTTTTTTTTTTTCAGACTGTCGCTGATTGCCATGTGATCTTGAACAAATCATGAGACATCACTGATCTGGGCTCTATGTCCTCAACTGTGAAGGGAAGACAGCTCTGATGATCTTCAAGGTCTCTTTCTGCTTTAACATTCTTTGTGTGTATCCATCAAGCAATAAAAAACAGTTTGACCCTCTCAAATAGCTATGGAGAATACTGCCCGACAGTATAAAAAGAGGACTTCTGAAGAGATGAAAGCAGCAACTTTCTTTATAGGCAGAGTTTGTCTCATATAAAAGAAAGTGAGAGGAAGAGGAGAAGGAAAAGGCAGGATTACCCATTTCACAAAGGAGAAATTACGGGGTAAGGAAATTTTGGCCAATTAACCCTTTTATGCCTAGTGTTCCATTATTGGAATGCTAAGCTTGTGGAGTTATTTATATCCTACTGCTCAAGGTCATCACCAAGGTCTGAGTTTTCACACACAAAAATTTGCAACTTCCAGCATGAATGGGTTAAATTACCAATCTCATACAATTAGTTATTGGTACTGTTAAAAATAAAACTCAGGCCAGGCACAGTGGCTCACACCTGTAATCCCAGCACTTTGGGAGGCTGAGGCAGGCAGATCACGAGGTCAGGAGTTAGAGACCAGCCTGATCAACATGGTGAAACCCGTCTCTACAAAAAATACAAAAATTAGCTGGACGTGGTGGTGTGTGCCTGTAATCCCAGCTACTCAGGAGGCTGAGGCAGAAGCACTTGAACCCGGGAGGCCAAAGTTGCAGTGAGCCAAGATCGTGCCACCGCACTCCAGCCTGGGCGAAAAAATAAATAAATAAAAATAAATAAATACAACCAGAAGGACTCCCATTTTTGTCCTAGATTTAAATCTTATTATATTATCCTTCCCATAGGATAGTGTCATGATGAATGAGTATTCGTGCTGTTCAATTTTTGCAGATTTGCGTTTACCATTTTCTTTGGCGAATCTGTAATCCTAGAGGCCTAGTGGAGAACCTCCTGACCACTTGCCCTTCACAATCATCTGCCTTCTATAAGCACTTAGATGAGAAGCCTTCAGCGACCATCAGAACCCGATAACCAGTCCCTCCACGCGCGTACTCCCGAATTTTGTTTATCCTGTCCACAGTGCATGTGATGCTCATCCCTGGAAGACAGAAATCGTGGTGGCCATGCAGCCTTTAGACAGCTACAGCACCCGAATACTGCTGGTCTACAGTAGGGTCTACAATAGGTCCCCATAAACACTGTAGAACTAATAGAGACAAAACAACAGTATCTTTGACACAGAAGGATCCACTGGTACCAAATACTGCTCTAACACATCTCCCTTAGCTTACAATGGGCTGCCCTAAACATGTTCTGCCTCTTGCTCACACACACCACCCATTCAGCACTTAGAAACTGAGGCAAAATTGTAGAACACAGTGTGGTGATTCCTCAAGGATCTAGAAATAGAAATAACATTTGACCCAGCAATCCCATTACTGGATATATACCCAAAGGATTATAAATCATTCTGTTATAAAGATACACGCACACGTATGTTCATTGCGGCACTGTTTACGATAGCAAAGACTTGGAACCAACCCAAATGCCCATCAATGATAGACTGGATAAAGAAAATGTGGCACATACACACCATGGAATACTACACAGCCATAAAAAAGGATGAGTTCATGTCCTTTGCAGGGACATAGATGAAGCTGGAAACCATCATTCTTAGCAAACTGACACAAGAACAGAAAACCAAACACAGCACATTCTCACTCATAAGTGGGTGTTGAACAATGAGAGGGAGGGGAACATCACACACCGAGGCCTACTGTGGGGTGGGAAAGCTAGGAGAGGGATAGCAGGGAGTAAGGGGATTGGGGAGGGATAACATTAGGAGAAATACCTAATGTAGATGATGGGGGGATGGACGCAGCAAACCACCATGGCATGTGTATACCTATGCAACAATCCTGCACGATCTGCACATCTACCCCAGAATTTAAAGTATAATAAAAAAAGAAAAAGAAAGAAAAAAAACAAAAAAAGAAATTGAGGCAAAAATGTGTGAGAAGGCAGAACAGCACAGGACTCATGGGAGGAGCAAGGGAGGGGGCATACAAAGGCGACTAGAGATTTCACTGGGAGTATCCCAAAATAATATAAACAGATTCTCCCAGGATTCCTTCCTCTCCTCCTGAGCTTAAAGCTCAGTCAAAGCCAGCCCCCCAAACATCTATGTCAATGTCATACCAACCCTGGGCTCTTTTCAGCACACACATGCATGTCCACGCAGATGCCCTCTCACATACACATGTCCAGACACCCTCTAGTTGGCAAACAAGTGACAATATGCAAATTATCAGAAGCCACAAAGATTTGCTTCGGTGGGGAGCCTGAACAAACAGGGAACAATTTTGCAAGTGGCCACAGATGGCTTAGTTAGTTTCTCTGCTTACAACGGACACTAACAAGATTTGCCAGAACTAATTCATTCTTTCACACCAATGCCCTATTCCCCCACCTTCTGAGGGTAAGGAAAATTCCCCATCATGGCCATATGCATTTTTGTTCTTTTCCAACACAGAAAAAGTGCAAGGATGGGTCATATTTAAGGTGGTTAATATAGATTTAAAATGAGATACGGTAGAAGCAAACATATGCTGACTTTCCTCCTCCCACCCACCTCTGACATTTCCCTAAAACCTTATTTGGAGAAAGGGGTGGAAAAGAAGAGATTTATGGAGTCCTGTGCCGAGCTGAAGAACTCAGAGCAGAAAAGAAATGAGTGGCAAAGAACAGACAAAACAAAATGGACTAGAAACAGACAGTGAACCTATTCGATGAAATCCAAACCAAGAGGCAGGTGAGGAAACACAGGTGGTTAGGGATAGAGACTAAAATTCTTGCTTCTTAAGCCAGGGCTTTATCAGATCATATGCAATAGCTATCATCCCAGAGGCTATACATGCGCACACATATGTGTATGTGCACACACTATACTCTAACATGCAAACCGATGCACACCAACCTCTTCAGCTGAGGTCCTCAGAGAATCATGAGGACAGAATGACATAAATGCCTGAGGATCCCCTGGATGCTCTCTAGATTTGATATCTCATAAATTTGTCCTCCCATCCAGATCTTTGCCTCCACTGCCAGCAGGCTGTGTGCTCTGACCTCCTGACCCCCACAGCTGGAGTGTCTTCTGAGAATGACAAGCTCCAAGGACCAACAATTATCTCCCAACGTTAAATAAGATGAGCAGAAGTGGCCACTGCTGCTCCCGCAATCAGGGCCCAGCCAGAGAGGAGTCTGCTGCAAGTCTAAAATTGGGAGCAAAGGTCAGCTGTCATTTAAGAATGAAGCCAGAAGGAAAGGCAGGTATCCAGAAGTTCAGCAGCTGCTCCTCCCTGAAGGTGGAGAGGGGCACAGCTGGCCAGCCTGGGGCAGTGCCTCTCTGCTTATAAGGTATCTGCAGCAGCTCTGATACCAGTGGGAAGCTGCCAGTACCTTGTGTGGAGCAACAAGCATTTTTTAAAAGGTCCCAGAATCACAGACCAGGTTTTTGCAGGGTATTCTCCATTCCTTCTCTGCAAAGGTCATCTGAACTAATGGAGAGTTTTAAAGGCAGTCCTTCCTTTCAGACCTTGAAATACTGGCACTGCCCATGAGCACGTACTACTCCCCTGCCCTCCACCCCTTGCCCACATTGGATGCAGTTTTTGCCTTCCTCCACGAAGTGGCCAGTTTTCTCGTGGTCTCCACTCCTGCACCTGATTTGCCCCAATACACTGGGCCTTTCAGGTGTTTTGACCTTCCCCTAATTTATCAGATTTCTGCTTGTATTTCTTCTGCTACTTGTTTTGGATTCTGTTCCCTCTTCCAAAACGTGTGATGCATGGTTTCTCAGGATTCTTGTCAAGCTTGCTATTCTCCCTTCCTCTTCCTATGCTGGAAATTTCAAGGACATCCCATAAATGAAATACACCGGCACCATAAAACCACATGTGTCTTCACAGAGACACCAGAATGGAAGCCTTCAACTAACATCGCATCTTGTTCTGCTTGAAGTTGTTTCTTGACTGTCTTTCCAATTAGATACAGACTGTCCCTATCACTCAATCAAATCAACCGGTCAATTATAAGTTCTGTTTTGAGAATCTCTGACATCCTCCTCCATAGTTGAGATACTATGGAGACACTTTCTGCTTATAGAGTAACTACAGCAGCTCTGATACCAGTGGGAAGCTGCCAATACTTTGGGTGAAGCAACAAGCATTTGTGAAAACGTCGCAGAACCAGAACTACAGACAGCTTTCTGTCTGTAACTTACGAGTCACACAGACAACAGTACCCCACTTGCAACATCAGAGGGACAATACCCACTTACATCTCCATAATACTGCCTGGCATGCAATAAATAGTTATTGAAGAAAATATCTTCGGTCGAATGAGTGAATAAATGAATGAATGACTCAGTTATGCTAAGGAAGAGAACAATTTAATTGGGATAAGTAGCATCCGCAGGGGCATCATGATTTCACTCAGCTTAGCTCTGTCTCTTTCTCTGTCTCTCTTTGCTACTAGGACATCTTTCTGAGGCTCACTAGAGCCCACTGTTCTGAAATCAAATTTTGTTTCTAACGCTTCCTCCTGCTCCTCCTGCTCTCACAGTTCTAGGATCTGCAGCTTTTGGTAACCCTAGGCTCTGAAGAAGGACCCTAGCTAACCCAAGGTGCCACATGTGAATCAGCTGGCAGGTCTGAACATGAGGGCCATTCTTGACTCCAGATCCAGGGTCTGCCCTGCACCTGCTGCTACCCAATCTGTGACAACCTCCCTCACCTAGTCCAGTGTGTCTATATCCTATCTGCTATTTCTCCCTAATTGCTTCAGGCAAGGTTTGTTTTCATATCTGGATTATATTCAAAAATGAAGGGAAGGAGGGAGCATTTACTAAAAACCAGATCATTCCATATGGTAAAGTGCTGAGCAAAAACTCTATTAGTTTCAGGAGCAGAGTTCATTGCTCAGTAAAGTTGCTACATTTCTTATAATCCACATTATTATGAACCAATGATATATTTTAAGAAATTAAAAGGTATACACAAGCACACACCCATACACATGCAGATGCACATGTGCATTTTAAGTCATCTAGAAAAATTCTGTGTCCTTAGGAGGAAGCAACAGAGAAACCTTCAACCTCTCTGACCTTCTCTCTATCTCTGTCTTTTCTTTCTCTTTTCTTTGTTTTATTCTATATTCTATTCTAGGGGAATCCTCAGGTCCTTCAATGCTCTGGGTCACAGGCTTAGTCCACCAGTGAGAGGAGGGAGGAAACGGTGTGTTTAAGAACAGCTTTTTGGATTTTGCCCACGCATAGTGGCTCACACCTGTAATCCCAGCATTTTGGGAGGCCAAGGAGGGCAGATCACAAGGTCAAGAGTTCAAGACCAGCCTGACCAACATGGTGAAACCCCGTCTCTACTAAAAATACAAAAAAATTAGCCGGGCATGGTGGCGTGTGCCTTACTCAGGAGGTTGAGGCAAGAGAATCTCTTGAACCTGGGAGGCAGAGGTCGCAGTGAGCCAAGATTGTGCCACTGCACTCCAGCCGGGGTGATGGAGCGAGACTCCACCTCAAAAAAAAAAAAAAAAGTTTTTTGGATTTTAGTGCATTAATCATGTGTTCATTCTCTAACCCTTTCTCTCATCACCATAAAGGATCAAAATATACTCTTTTGTTGGTAAAGGGCCAATCCCTTGCAATGGCCCCGAAGTAGAGATGGGAGTGTCTGTAGTGAGGACAGACTCTGCAGAGCTGGAGGCCAGCAGAGCCCTGTGCCTGCAAAGTCAGAGGACAACCTGAGAGAATGTGCTCGAGTGTCTCCTAAATCTGCTGAGACAAGTTTCACCGATTTTGTAGAACATGACAGAAAAAGAGGACAAAAGCACAAGGTTTGGGAGCAGGTTTTATAAAGCTTTCTCAAGATTCGACCCAACTGTCTCTCTGGTTTCCCTGGCATCTGGCTATTGTGGTCTCATTTTACAGAGAGCTTAATGGAAGGACCGGAAAAACACCTCTCTGCCAGTTTTCCAGAAGGCAGAGTCAGAGGTGAGAAACTGTGGTTCCCTCCTTGGGTTCAGCTGCCTGAGCACTGCATGTGAGGCCACTGCGGCTGCCTCGGAGCTCGGAGGGCAGGCACTGGGATCACAACCTCCTGGCTGCCTCTGAAACCCAGGGCAAGTTCCTGGAGCTCTCTATTCCTCATTTGTGTCATCTGTGAGATGGGGATAATAGCATCACATGGTGGTTTCGGAGAAGTTTGAGTAGCAATGTGTGTCAGGCGCTTGGCAAAGTTCTCAGTTCCTCTAAGTAGCAAAAATGGCAGCTGTTGTTATGTCCAGGAAAGCAACTTGCACAGCCAATTGGCTTTCTCTGTGATTCAGGTTTTCCACAAAAGAATGACTCGCCTGGATGAGGGCAGTGGCTAATGCCATAATCCCAGCACTTTAGGAGGCCAAGGTAGGTAGATCACTTGAGGTCAGGAGTTTGAGACCAGCCTGGCCAACATGGCAAAACCCCATCTCTACTAAAAATATAAGAATTAGCCTGGCCTGTGGCACATGCCTTTAATACCAGCTATTTAGGAGGCTGAGGTGAGAGAATCGCTTGAACCTGGGAGGAGGAGGTTGCAGAGAGCCAGGATCACACCATTGCACCCCAGCCTAGGCAACAGAGGGAGATTAAGTCTAAAAAAACCTAACAAACAAAAAGAATGACTTGCCTATGCTTCTGATACACAGTTCCTATTTCTTAGAATGAAATAAGAAAACGTAAAGAGCCTGGATACCAAAGAACCTTTAAGAAAACCTCCAAGGACAGCAAGGCCTATCCTTTATAAACCAGTAGGATCTTGGTGAAACTTATAGGACAGGTTCAAAACAGAAAGAAAAACTTCTGTCAGTGGTGGTTTTAATATTTTCCCCGTTTTGATTTTTTTGTTTTTCTCCCCCTGCCAAGGGATTAACGCATAGGTTCTTAAACAAGGGGGTCCCCCACTTACAGCTGACAGCAGCAGCTGCAACCTCTGACTCTCCTGCAGAATGGCAGGGAATCGAATCAAAAAGAAAAGCCAGTGGACAACCTTTCCTCCGGGAGCATGAAACACAATACCAGCCTTTCGCCAAACCCGGCAGACACCAGCCCTGATTGGAGGTTGCCTCGGAACAAAGGGAAATTGGTATTTAAAAAAAAATCTTCTGAAAGCCAACTCAGCAGATGGTTTTTTCCTGGGCTCCAGGAGAAGGGGGAGAAGGTGGGGGTAGGGGAAGGATGCTGGGATAACACAACTGCCACCAGGATACAGATGACTGAGAAGGGACAAAGATGGGCAAAGAGGGCTGACCTCTCACCCCGGAATTTCACAAAGGGCAATTACACCATGTGGTGGGTATCTGAACACGCCCACTTCCAACCTGCAGCTGCTGTCCATCACAGCCACGTCTGGGGGCTTTATTAAAAGCAGAGGAGGAGAGAGGCCAGGGAATAAGAGGATATTGAAGGAAGTGATGGAAAACTTTAATTAGCGACCATAGTTTGTTGGAAATCTACCATACACTAGTTTTAAAGAAGAACACCTTCTGTTTCCATCGCACTGTTAACATTTCAGTGCTGTTTTAAAGCTATTCGCTCAGATTATCTTCAGAATTATGCGGAAAGAAGAGTGACATTATTACTCCCTTATTAAATATGAGCAAACACAGATTGATTTGTTAAAGACAGAACAGGGACTCAGACCCAGAACCCCTGATTGAGGAAACGACTCCCCTCAGGCCTCAGGCTAGTCAGTGCTCACAGAATATTATTTTGCATGTTCCTCAGCTGAATCCCACATTCTCGGTCCAAACCAGGACACTTTAGAATACCCTGTAAATAACTTCTGGATTAAGTCACAGTGAGCCTATTATCCCACAGCCCAGTGCTGCTGCCAGCCCATCACTTTGTACCACGGCTCACTGCTGCTGTGACCTGCCGAGTGTTTTCCAGCAGGAATATGGCTGTGGGCAGTCAAGAAAGGAGCCGTGTGTCTCCATGATGAAGCTGCAGTGCTGGAGTTTACCCACAGCCAGGGCCAGGCAGCAGAAACAACCAGGTGAGCTTCAAGGGACTCAACTATTCTTTTAAAGATGCCCCGGCAGGGCAAGGCAGGGTAGAATATTTCAAAGATAACTTCCTACTGCTGGAAAACAGGAGACCTGAGGGTTTGAGTCCCAAACACCTCCCCACTCCTCAGTAATTAGCTGAAAGCTTAGACAAGCCATTTAAAACCCTCAGAGTCCTTTCCCCAGTCTATAAAACAGGGAGAAATAACAACGAATTCACTTAACTATACGAAGAACAAACCCAAAAGAAGCAACAGTTGGGCAGATGTGAGTACAGTTTGTCAAGGTGCGGGGCAGATGTGAGTGTCCACACATGCACTATCATCTGGATCACATATTTTGACAATTATTAAACACAGTGCCCTGGGTTTTTCCCTAAATGTCCTGAGATCAATTCTTCTTAGCAACATCTTTCTAAGCATCACTTAGGCTGAACATCCCATACAACTCTGTAGGTACTTCTAGAATTGAGATGCTTCAGCTCTGTTACAGTATATCTGGATAGGTGCAAGCTCGCGCATGTGTGCGCGCACACACACACACACACACACACACAAGATTTCAGATGTTTCTAACTACTAATGCAAAATACACAGAGCTGACTAAGCAGGAGCTGCTTTGATATTAAAAGAAAAGAAGAGCTAAGGCCAGGCGCAGTGGCTCATGCCTGTAATCCCAGCACTTGGGGAGGCCAAGGCGGGCGAATCATCTGAGGTCAGGAGCTCGAGACCAGCATGGCCAATGTGGCAAAATCTCATCTCTACTAAAAATAAAAAATAAAAAATAAAAAATAAAATTAGTCTGACATTGTGGCACATGCCTATAGTCCCAGCTACTGGGGAGGCTAAGGCAGGAGAATCACTCGAACCTGGAAGGAAAGGTTATAGTGAGCCAAGATGGCATCACTGCACTCCAGCCAGGGTGACAGAGCAAGACCCCGTCTCAAGAAGAAAAGAAAAGAAAAGAAGAGCTAAGAAGAACTTGTTTAACATCTAGGCTGGAAAGATAAAAATAAGTGAATATTATATTAAAAGATAAAACTCCTGTCCTCAGGGAGCTTACACCATAATTGAGAAGAATATTCTTTACCTTTGACGACACGCATTTGACAGCTCTTTCATTTAGATAAAGGAGGTCAATATATAAATAAGCAATGAGGTTTGGATAAGGCAGATAGTCACCTAATGGTGTATCTCAAGAGAATACATAGAAAAGGAATTCTGACTGAGTTGGGCAACTATATTTAAAAGTGCCTTGTTTCTGTGCCTTCTATGTAGTTCTTAGGCCCAAACTGAACCATCTGAATAACATTTGATTCACATCTCTGTCTAGAAGTGTGCACAAAGAGAGGATAATAATGCAAACACCTGAATTTTAGCCTAGTGAATCCACTGAATATAGGATGCGATAGTTTGAACAGCAAAAGTAGCATAAGACAATATTAATTTGGCAGGTTTCCTTGACCTTGAGTTCAGCGTATATGAACAATGACATAGCTTCTAGAAAGCTGGTACAGCCTGGGGTCATGTTAATAGAGGTACCGTGTCAAGAACAGAGGTGGTTACAATCCTCTGACATTCTGCAGGGCCAGACCACCTCCCAGTATTGTACTCTGTTCTGTGAGCTCTCCCACTTATACCTTTTAGAAGGGACACTGAAAAGCTAGCATTCCCAGCACAGGAACCAGGGTGGTTTGGCACCAAGAAACCATGGAATATAAGGAATACTTTCAGCAACTGCACAGTCAGGCTTTAAAAGGGATGACTAGTGAAATATAAGAGCTTTCTAAAACAAGGGCTGCCGTGAACGGTGGCACATCCCCTCCCTGAAGGCCTTTGAGCCAAATAACTATGCCGTAGGGGTATGGGAAGGTGTGTTTTGTTCCTTTATGAGGCACACTGAAAGAGAAATGTCAGAGGCTCTTCTGATTTCTAGCAATATCCATGATTCTGGAAGTGTGACTCAGCTGGGGACCTGTACCTTTCTTTTGAAACAGAGCTTCTGTTGTCAGCCTTCTCCTGCCTACTGACCAGATGTCTGATTCTCACCTGTGTCCTCAATGAATTCAACTTCTCATTCGAGGACCCTTTCTGGATCTCCCAGTCTTGGCTTCCTTCATGATCCCATACCACGCAAGACCAGTCAGAAACACTGCCCTGCCATTTATCTAAATGGTAGCAATCAATCAGGAAGACTGGGTCATTTCAGGAACCCGATGATGCAGGAAGAATCACACCCTAAATAAGTTAGTTTCTACCTAATGCTGCCCCCGAAGGATAAGAATGGAGAAACCATGGAGAATCCTATTGCTCACTACAAAACCCATGATCCATCACGAGGAGCAACCACCATGGTTCTGCAGGGGTACTGTGTGTTGTAAAAAATGCTGAAATTCCCGAGCTGAGTTCTCATGAACAAGACTAAACAAATGAATTAACTGGCCTGGTATAAAAGGCTGCCCACACTCCTGGACAAATTTCTATTTGCAAATGATTGCTTCTTATTGGTAAGATATGGTGTGTGGCCCACCTGGAAGGACAGAGCTGCTCTCTATCTCCTTTTGAGAATTTCCTATCCACCCCCAACCTCCTATCCTCACTGTGAAACTGGCCAGAAACCTATGTGAGGCAAAGAAGACCAATGGGGGAGGGGGGAATAAACAAGGTCTAGAAAACACACCAAAGCAACCTGCATTTGATACTAATGATGATTATCAAACGGCCTCACAGGCCAGATACTGAGGTGGGAACTGCTCAGCCTTTTCAGAGTAAACAAAGACCTCCATTGTTTCCCCTGTGAGGTCACAGGCTGGTGGGGAGGTGAGGGAAGTTGGCCTCAGGAAGGAGGGGCAGACAGGGAGAAAAATACAACAACCTGGGAATTCAGAGAGAAATACAGACTCAAGATATACAGGCAGGCCCTCGCCTTCACAGGGCAAGATCCATTGGGATACTGTGGAAAATGGGAAAGTGCCCTAGAAGCTGTGTAGTCAGGCCAGGCCAGTGGCTTACACCTGTAATCCCAGAACTTTGGGAGACCCAAGTGGGAGGACTGCCTGGGCAACATTGCAAGACCTATCTCTACAAAAAAAATATATATATATGTGTGTATGTGTGTGTGTGTGTGTGTATATATATATGATAAATCAGCTAGGTGTGGTGGTGCACACCTGCTGTCCTAGCTACTCGGTAGGCTGAGATGAGAGGATCACTTGAGACCAGGAGTTTGAGGCTGCAGTGAGCTACGGAGCTATGGTTGCATGACGGAAGTCCAGCCTGGGCAATAGAGCAAGACCCTGTTTAACAAGAGAAAAAAAAAAGAAGAAAAAGAAAATGAAGGGAGGGAGAAGAGGGGAGAGGAGGGGAGAGGAGGGGAGAGGAGAGGAGAAAAATGTTGTGTGGTCCAAACCTCTTGCAATGCAGGGTTCTGGGTGTTCCTGTTCAACATATATAGACAGCGGTCTCAGCTTGCACTCCTCTAGCAGCGGGAGGCTCACTGATCTACCAGCCAATATATAATTCAGCCTCAGGCAGACTCGATATGATGTGCTGTGGCTAAAAGTCAGTGAAGGTGTTTGCATGTTGTGTCTGTCTGTATGCCTCTTGGATACCTGGGTCTAAACTCCCGCCCTCCTCTTTGGTAGCCTCTTCCTCTGGCCACCGATGGCTCCATAGGGGGATGCCCAGAGCCTTAATGCTAACCTTCCAAGTTACTCTGAGGACCATACATGTTGAAACACTTTTCCCAAAGCAGTTTGGCTGTGTGCAAAGTATAACACAAATTTTCAGTTTATTGTGGATATTAAAAACTTCCTAAAATGCATGCCTTGTGCTGTTTTTTTTCTATACTTAATGCTGTCAGGAACCTGAACCAACACCTCAACCCAGACTCTGCGACCCCACCCTGTGTTCTCCAACTTGACTATCCTTAGCTGTTCCCAGTAACTTCCTGAACAAAGCCACCTGCATCTAATAAACAAGCAGAGCAGGTAGGGGGTGTCTTGGGATGTGGGGCATTGTTGTAGCTTGAAGGGGGGATGTTTTTAACTTCAACTTGCAGGAATCAGAACAGTCAAAGATGTGGTAGGAAAAGGCAAAAAGGAATTGTTTCTCTTGCCTTTTATTAAAAATGGAAAAAAAGGAAATATAACTGTGGGTCAACTAGCAATGTAGCCATGAGAGGACTTTTTGAGGATGTAAAATTGCAGCGATGAGGAAGAGATGCAGAGTTTGCAAATGCTAGAAGAGTAGCAGCTGCCAGCTGAACCCCACTTGGTGGTTCCTTTGACACTGCTTTGAAACTTTCATTTTGAGTCATCCTTTGTGCTCAGCAGTAATCCCGGTTTGGCAGATAAATGACCACAGAGATAAAAGACCTTTGAACTATCTCTAAATAAATCCCTATAGCAATTCTCACCACCAACACCAAAAAAAAAAAAAAATCATTAGTGATATGCTGAACTAGTAGATATTTCTTCAGGCATCAGACATTAGGCACTGGCGCTGCCTCCAGCTAACATAATCCAACACAGCTCAGGCCTCCCGAGTGTGCAGCACCACCGCAGATCACTGTGTGCCCGCTCTGTGCCTCAACTAAGGAAGTTCCTGTGGGTGGTCAGCAGGGAGAGATGCCAAACAGCAATGAGAGCAGGACATACTGAGCAAAGTACTGTCCTAAGTGCCCAGTAGGCAATTTCAACCTCACCACAGTGACATTAACAAGGAGGGGCTGCTGTTATCCGATTTTCCTACTGTCAGGAAACGTTTCAAGAGGTTAGGTCTTGCCTAAGGCTGTGCAGGCTGTCTCTGTCCAGAGGCAGAGAGACCATGTTCCTGGAATCAGGGGACCTGAGTTCTAATCCAGTCCCAGAGTGGGGGCTCTTTCTAACAGACCTGGTAGTCCTCACCTAGAATTTCATATACAGAGCACATTAGCCATGATTCAGAGAATAAATGACTTTCTGTCTGAACAGGACACAGTTTTCTGCTGGCTACTCTGCCAGATTCATTTTCAACGGCATAAAATTCACCAAAGAACCTTTCTTAGGGGAGGTCCAAAGAGAAAAAAATCAAAAAAGAGAATATAAACCGGGAGGAAGCAGCCAGGCTACATGTTTTAAAACCCCAGAAAATCCCAAATACAAGAAGAAAAAAAAAAGAAAACTAGAAGACACGGTCGAGAGATAACCAATATTTCCAGAATATACTCATGGAACACAAGTTTGGTAAATCACCACTCTTTAAGCTCAACTCTGGCCCTTGCTCCCATGATTTTAGATCTTTTGACATGTGGGGCTAAAAGGAAACAATTTGACGGTGGAACAGTGGGTCCAAACAGAGGTCAAAAATCTGTTTATAGTAATGAGTGTTCTTAAAGAGAAACATTTGCCCTGCTGATCAAACAGAATGGCCCTTCAAGTTTCTAGATTATAGAACAGAAACGAGACCTCAGAGGGAAAGTGCTGTTTTGTTTTACTTCTTCATCTTTTTTTTTGAACATGTAGAAGCTGAGAAGCAGGGAGTAAAGTATAGTGGCTGAATGCGATTGTGAGTCACAGAGGCAGGGTTGATGCCCAGGGCTCCCATCTCCAAGTCCAAGGTTCTTTCCCTCACATTTTCAGCTGACATGTCCAATGCTCCCTGCTGCCCTGCAGAAAAGGTCATTCCCAACCTTCCCTGTTGCTTTAGCTATAACATAATCAGAGAGAAATCTATCAGGAAACAAAATTTCCAGGCATTCTGATGAATACATAGAAATGCAGTTCTTAAAAATATTTTTAAATCTCAGGAGATAAAAAAAATTAAACAAGATGGGAAATTCAACCTCTTTTTGTTGTTGTTGTTGTTTTAAGAGACGGAGCCTCACTCACAGCCCAGGCTGGAGTACAGTGGTGTGATCTCGGCTAACTACAACCTCCACCTCCCACGTTCTAGCAATTCTCCTGCCTCAGCCTTTCAAGTAGCTGGGACTACAGGTGCATGCCACCATGCCCAGCTAATTTTTTGTATTTTAGTAGAGACGGGGTTTCACTGTGTTGCCCAGGCTGGTGTTGAACTCCTGAGCTCAGGCAATCCATCCACTCCGGCCTCCCAAAGTGTTAGGATTACAGGTGAGAGCCACTGCACCCCACCTGAAATTCCTCTTGTGTAGAAATGCTAGGGAGACCTATTCTCCAAGTCAGGAAGAGGGCATTGTGGAGGAAGAAGCCCCATACTCCCAGGAGTTCAAAACTCCATATTCCCACCTCCAGAAGAAGAGAGGCCAAGTCTTCTGTAAAGCAATACACTTGGGAGTAACCAGAGAAAATGCTGACAAAAGAGGATGGCAACGGAGGGACGCCTGAACCACCGGGAGGGTGGACGGCTCTCTGATAGTAGTCAGAGCCACCCACTAGTCCTCCACTAGGAGGAGAAAACCATGGGTGCAGCAGCCAGAGGTCAGGGAACCTATGCCCTTGGCAAAGCAAGCCACCCCTCACTCACTGCCAAACACCTCCTCTCATAGCCCCCTCCTCACCCACCTGGTAAACCAAATTGCTACCACCATTAAAGGTCAAGAGAGAAATGAGCCTCTCAGGACATGCTAGGAAAAGGGAAGAACCCTCGAGCAATCTCTCCTTGCTGACAACTGTGTCACCAAAAGGCTCCCCTTTCATGTCTCCCATTTTAAGCTCCTTTGCACAGCATCACTCTCACCAAGTTCCCCATCACCCCTGCAACCGTTCCTTCTCCGTGATTCAAAGCCCTCTGAGAACTCCTGTTACCTACAGAATTAAATCCAAACTCATTTCTTCATTTGACATTCATTGCTCTCTGCAATCTGATGCCAGTCTCTCTTACCATCAATAACACCTAAGAAATCTTTTTCCTCTCCACACTTTGTGTGTTTGCTCTTTGAGTAAGGATGAAATAAGTGCATGACTTATTTGATTTATCAAAAGCAGATGGTGAATGCTCAGGACAGAATACAAGAGTCTTTCCCTACATATATGACGATGGTCTAGGCCAAGACAAATCCTGAATGTATGTCTAGCACTATGTCAGGCACCTGATGGGTATAAGGTTGAAGTCCCTGCTACAAGAGGAAATAAGATCTCTCAATGGAACTGCAGAGGAGGAAAAATTAAATCCAAAGAAATGAAATGGAAGTTGTATTTTTATCAAAAGCAAGTAAAATCTGTAAGTACAATAAATGAAAAAAAAATATGGCTTTAACTAGTGAGCTTTGAAAACTCTCTCAAAACCCTGGAGAACTTAGAATTAAGGAAAATGTGTCAGATTATGCTTGTGCCACCCCAGCTATATGAGAAAGTGTGGAAGAAACACTCCAGTGATCCTCACCTTCTAGAAATCCTTTACTTTTATAGGGTGTGGTAACTTAGGGACTGGAATATATAGTTTCTTGGAGTCTAATAGAACTGGCTTCATAGGAAAACCTTGCCCCTTCCAGCTCCTGCTCTTTGAAGCAATGTGAGCCTCAATTTCCTGTAAATAAATATCTGCCTGGCAGGATCATTATGAGGACTAATAGATAAGATAAGTACATGTAAAACAGCTAGCAGAGTGTCTGCCATGTAGCTCAGTAAATCAGAGTTATTATGATGACGTGTGCTTTGTAAATTCTCCATTTTCTTCTAAAATCTTTCACTGAGTTATATCATGTAGAAATAATCATCCATATTTGGAAGATAAGGTGAACTAGGGCTTCAGCAAATTCATACTGCAGATCCAAACTAACAAAGCTGCTTCGTTGCAGATTACCACACCACATCTCCTACCCTGAGTCACTGTATGGCGTCCATCTGGAACTCCCATGCCCTTATCTTGCTGTTGAATCTAGACAGGTGTCTCTAACTCCCAGCATCCTCAGGAAAGAGAAGAGCTGCTAAGCCCTGCCCAGCTTGGAGCCGCTTCAAAACCCTGTCACTACTGGAATTTTTTTGAGATGGAGTCTTGCTCTGTCACCCAGGCTGGAGTGCAATGGTGCCATCTCAGCTCACTTCAACCTCTGCCTCATGGTTCAATCGATTCTCTTGCCTCAACTTCCCGAGTAGCTGGCATTATAGGCATGCGTCACCATACCTGGCTAAATTTTGTTTTTTAGTAGAGATGAGGTTTTGCCATGTTGGCCAGGCTGGTCTCGAACTCTACACCCACCTCGGCCTCCCAAAGTTCTGGGATTATAAGCGTAAGCCACCATGCCCGGCACTACTGGAATAATTTTATGCTCATGTTTTGTACCTGAACTTGCTTCCAGAGACTCATCTTCATGTTCTCTGTTGTTTTAATCTAATCACCTAGAAGGGAACCTGAGGAAGTGTTAAGTTATTATGTCACTTACCTGAGTAAGTTTAAGATGCAACCATGTTGGTCCCATGATAAAGAACAAGTTACAGGTGTAGGGTCCATCTGCAAAATTAGTCCTGTCCAAAGGAGAGTTCAGAGGCTCCAAAGTAGGTTCTGAGCTCTCCCCTCAGCCTCTACTTCCTACCAAATGCTGCTTTCACACCTCATGTAAATCCACTCATCATAGACCCTCTCCCAAATAGCATCTCAATTCCCATCCTAGTTTTAGATGGAAGAAAAGAGACTTCTATCCTGGTTAGAACAGTCTGTGCACCCTTCAGCCAGGGAGGTAGCACTTTCATGGGGTCCTCCTCACAACTTACTACTTAAGTGGCGATATTCCCTGATCATCTATAATGCCTCTCCGGTTTGGAGAGTTAGCCCTAGGTTTAAAATTTGGAACAAGGCTGTTGATGATGCTAGACATATATGCCTTCACCCCAAAGCAGTGGACCATGTATAACTAGAGCTAGCATCACAGAGAACTAGCCTTTGATATGTAAGTTATGCTACCCTTATTATACAGAACTCTCTTTTCAAACACCAATGAAAAAGAAAATCATTTGGGATCCCACATAAGCTGTCTTTGCCTGAGGCTGTCAGACAATGACTTCAGCAAAATTAACTGGTTCACTTAAACAACAACAACAAAAAGCAGCACATAATATAACATCTAATTCCCCTCAGCCTCCAAACTTGGAGGCTGAATTATTAAAAACAAAACAAAACTTTCATTATCCTGAAACTCTATGTCCTTCCCCTAAGTCAAGGGTCAATGCACATTTTTTGTAATGATCAGAGAGTAAGTAGTTGAATCTTTGAAGGTCATAGTATCTCTGTCACAACAACTCAACTCTGCCACTATAATAAAAAGCAGTCAGAGACAAAACATAAACAAATGAGCTTGGCTGTGTTCCAATAAAACTTTATTTATAAGCACTGAAATTTACATTTCATATGCCTCACATATTACAAAATATTATTCTTTTGATGTTCTTCCAACCTTTTAAAAATGTAAAAAAAAAAAAAAAAAAAAACATTCTTTGCTCATAGGCAATACAAAAACAGGCAGGGGAGTGGAGTTGGCCCACAGGCAGTAGTTCACCAACCCCGGCTCAAAGTTAGCACATATATTCAGATGACCGCCTAGCAGGAATCGATACCAGCTCAAAGACCAGCTAAACAAGGATTCCTTTCTAGCTCCTAGAGTAGGACCTGCTTCCCAGAGGCCATTCCAAGTACACCTCTTCAAAGAGTGGTACAACTTACAAAAATAGATCTAGAAGGCGATTTTAGGGTTAGATGCTGGTGTGCTGCTTACAAAATGCCATCCTCATCCATTCTGTGCCAAATTACTGATCATGCACTTCTCAATCATACAAATAAGTAAATTCTGTAAGTTTATGCCACTGAACTTTTCCACACAAATGGTAGGCAAGGTTTCCACATCTCACCCTCAGCTTCAGCTTTTGTTTACGCTCTGGTTGCAAAACAGCAGGAATTTGAAGGGTAATAAAGTTAACATTCTCATCCCATAGAGATCAGAGGATGTTCCTGTCATCTATCAAGTAATTGAGACTCAGTGATGATAGCTTTATTAATTCGTTTCTGGAAAGTAACAGTGCTAGGCATAAATAAATGTAAGAAGGATGGTGAAGTACCATATGAAGCAAGCTCCTAACAACTAAAAAGTTTCGAAGGGTATTTCCACCACAGTGTCATTGTAAAGAGCACTGCGCGTTGAATTTCAGCCCTTCTCCTTCCTCTCTGTCCCCTCTAATTGCTGTGGCCTAAAAATGTTTACTTGGCAAATCACATATTCAAATAAGCAATTTTATCTCTTTTCCATAAAGTCCACAGAGAGCATCCAGCTTTTTGGGTGAAAATGACCAGCCTCAGAACTTCAGATATGAGCACCAGGGTCCACTGCACATTTCAGCTTTGAAATCATCCCCGTGGTACAGATTCCAAAGCGATATTCTGGTGTATTCCAATGGGCAGAAAGCTATATTTGGGAACAATCAGTGGCTTTAGGAAAAGCGGTACCTAATTAGGACAATGTATTCTCTTTTTAGGGTAGTGAATTTGGGTTTGAACACCCAAAACTGTGGGTTACTGCTTAAATCCTGGCAGTGAAGAGGATGGAGACAAAGAGTAACCATTTTTCAAGATAACTCACCCACATAAAAATACAACGAAACACAAAGAACTGGCCAACTCAATGACCAGAGACAAAGATACTCATTTTTGTATCTGAAGAGACCTAACTCCAATGCAAAGCCTCACTTTCAGTGCCTGATTTGAACTGTTGCATTTTCTTGCACGAATCTCAGAAGTTTTTGTACGTGTAGAGATTAAACCTTTGGTTTCAAGACAGACTACCCAGAAATAACTGCAAAGTTGTAATGAGGGAGGAGAAAGCACGATCTCTATGTTCTGGTAAAACAAACCAATTTCTAAAGGTTCCTTTGTCTTCTAAAATGTTAAAAGAAGGTGACCAGTTGTCCCAGTTTGCTAAGAACTGGGGAGATTTCCGGATGCAGAATTTTCAGTCTTAAAACCACAACAGATTTTTGGGGCAAACTGTGAGGAGTCAGTCACCCTAGAAAGTCTCTACTAGCCCATTCTTTGGATTTGAAATGCAACAAAACACCCGATATAAGGATGGACACAAGTCCTATGCTAAAGAAATAATATGATTCCTAGTGGTTTTATTGAAAATAACTACTCAGAAGCTTAAAAAAACCCTACTGTTAACAGAAATGCTATAGATTATCTCTGGGCTATAAAGAAGAGAAGTTCATTCATCTGTGGCATTTTTAGCTAATCCACATAGCTAGAGCCCAAATAAATGACCAAATGTCAGGGAGAGAGTGACAAAGACTATGATTAATACCTACAACCCAGAACCCCACAATTTTGTCAAGAAAAGGGCTTCTTCCAGAGCCACCCTAAGTCCCAAAGATTCTTGAAGACAAAAACTTACTATACTAAGGCAGTCCTCTGCTATCACAGCTGAGTGCCACACACAGGAAGGGAGGTCACTGTAAATCACTGTAACCCCCTATGATACAAAATAAATTTAACAAAATATGAACTCATTCATTCCCAACCAACTGACACCACCAACCACCTGTCTAGCTACTTTGCACATCCAAGTTGAGTCAATGTCCGATCTTAAAAGTCCATGACGTGTTGGACAAAGATTCAGGCCAATCACTTGCCCCTTTTCTTGTTTTTCTACAGTTCCAGTTCCAATGCTCATCAGTGGCTTTCACAGTGATGATTTTTCAGCTCTGTGAGAGTCTCAGTTACTACAAAGACCGAGCTTCTTAGGCAAGCGAGTGATTCATCTTAGGAAGATTTACAGTAGTAATGACTAAAATCAAAAGGCAGTTTTAACAATTCTTGACTGTTCTGATTAACCCAAATGTTTTTAACATCTCAGTCCTAACTATGAAAACAAATGCAAACATTAAGGAAAAAAAATACTAAAAATTTTGTTATGGCATAGCTGACCCAGGCAACTGGCTATTATACAATAAACAGGAACTCTCCAAAATTACAATTCTAAAGCTGTTTTTTTGTCAGATAGGCAGAAGATATAATAATGAACTAGACATTAAACCAAGATTAAAGCAGAGGTGTTTCTTCTTGAGTCCATAAATATTCCATCAAGGAGACTGGTAATTAACGAGTAGGTAAGTACAGCTGACCCTTGAACAAGACAGACTTGAACTTCAAGAGTCCACTTATATGAAGATTTTCTTCTGCCTCTGCCACCTCTGAGATAACAAGACCAACCCTTCCTCTTCTTCCTCATCCTCAGCCTACGCACCATGAGGATGATGAGGATGAAGATCTTTATAATGGTGCACTTCCACTTAATGAACAGCAAATGCATTTTTTCTTCATTTTGATTTTCTTAAGATCATTTTTTTCTCTAGGTTACTTCTTCAAAGAATACGGTACATAATACATACAATATATAAAATATGTGTTAATCAACTGTTAATATTACCAGTAAGGCTTCTGGTCAACAGGAAGCTATTAGTAGTTAAGTTTTGGGGAGAAGTCAAAAGTTATACACAGATTTAACTGTGCAGGGGTCTAAGTCCCTGATCCCACGTTGTTCTAGAGTCAACTGTAATATGCAAACAGACCCTAAAAAGTTGAGGATAAAATGGCAAAAACAGAGAAACAAAAAAACCTACAAGACAGGTGTTCCTACCTTCTTTTTGGAGTGGCTTCTTTCTTCCTCCTTCGTAGCTTTGCTATTTTTGCCAGCACGGGACACCTTCTGGTCCCCAGACTGCTTGATGGTGATCTTGATCTCAGGTGGGCATATATAGTTCTCCAAATTCTTTGGGGGTTTCTTAGCCCGCTTTGTGGTCTGAATCTTTAGCTTCAGACTTCCCTCTGTGAAGTTCGCCTCCTTGATAGAAAACTCCTGCTCTTCCAAGCCATCTCCTGCCACCCATTTCTCGCTGTCCGCATTGGAGTTGGAATCCACATCCCGCCCTGAGCCCAGTTCATCCTCCTCCTCTGGCTCCATGCGTTCTCCGCCCACGGGGACCCCCTTCCCAGGTCCTGCAGCGGAGAGCAAAGGTTCTCCTGTGCAGCCAGGAGCAGCCGGGGGCTTGGCTGAGGAGACCGGCAGGAAGTCTGACTCGCCCCCTCTTTGCCGGGAGCTACTTAAGGTTTCCCTGGACTCCATGACAATCTCTACAGTCTTCAGGAGTTCTCAGGAGGGGGAAGGGATAAAGGGAAAAGGGAAAGGTGAAAAGAGAGGACACCCAAAATTCCAAGAACAAAGTGGTCCAGTTGCCAGGGTCAGATTCCCAGGGATGGAGACACGATGAGTTCAGAAGAGATCAGATCTGCAACTGAGAAGCAAAGAGACAGTTAGCCATGGCAGAAAGGAAAATGATCCCAAAGATTACTCAATCTAAGTTCTAGAGGCCCCTTTCCACTTATCTATGGCATCCGAAAAAAAAAAAAAAGATGTAAAAAAATCTAACCAGAATGTGCACATCCCCAAATGGGATTTTACTAGAGCAGAGGAAAAAACACATTCACACACGCCTTCTTAATGGATTGTTATTAATTTTGTGGCTGTAGGCCCAAGAATAAAGATAAGAAGTGGGAGTCCTCCAGCCCAGTAGCAAGCTAGACGTTTCTTTACACTGAAGCTTCAGCTGGCTGAGTCACTGTTAAAACCAATCATGACGAAAGGGAAGTCTGAAGTGTTGAGTCTCAGGTCTGTGGGAACTGTATTTGGTTGGCTTTTTGCACCACTTCTCTCTCACATGTGAAGAACAGTTTGCAAAGCTGAACACAACCCCCAGGCTGCCTGTGCCAAGCTCTCCACCCACTTGGAGGAGGGGCATTCAGCCTATCTCTTAACCGGTTTACCTTTGTCATTTTTCACTATGCATTATTTCAATTATGCAAAGACTGCGCTATTTCTTCAAGCAAATGTAAAGCTTAGGTGTGAGGCTCGCAAAAAGAAAATAAAAAGAGTTTAGTGGCAAATCACT
Source organism: Cacajao melanocephalus (assembly GCA_963573385.1). Taxonomy (NCBI): domain Eukaryota; kingdom Metazoa; phylum Chordata; class Mammalia; order Primates; family Pitheciidae; genus Cacajao; species Cacajao melanocephalus. The sequence continues at coordinate 104,954 of CAUYLG010065800.1, forward strand.
TATAACACCGTGATGAACAGAAAACAACCTCAACAAATGTTTCCACTGACACGAAAGAGAGATATTTAATCATTATCAATTATTTAGATAAAAATACCCTTTCTAGACAGTTGTAATCCTTTTCTGGTTTCTTAAATGAAGTGGTATTGTGTCTCTGCAGCAGCAAAAGAGAAAAAGGGAGAGAAGGAGCATTTTGTAGGTCTGTGGAAGTGTCAGGAATCCCCCCAGGATCTTCCTCTCTGCCTTCCTCCAAGATGAGAAGAGAAAAATCAATTAGGGTCTCTCGGAACTATCACAGGATCAGCTAGACTCTCCTTCACCTGTCTTCACCCCATGTTCCATCATTCCCAATTTCATCCTCATAATTTTCAAAGCCCCAAAGGAAGCCTAAATGCTCAGTCTCAAGAGAAAACCAAAACCCCTGGGGCTGCAAACATCACATCCTCTTGCCCTTAGGCTGTAGGCTGGATCACATTCAAACCTTCTCAGTGGCTGAAGTTTCCCAGCAGAAGACACGACTGTAGTACATCTTAGGTTTCTACCTCTGAACCCATCAATTTATAGAAGTGGCTGGCAAATGTGCCCACCAGAAAATGCCCAATGATGCCTGCAAACACACATTCAGAACAACCAAGAACTAGAAGGCTGAAGACCAGACGTGTGTCTTCTCTCTCCAGAATCAGCACATTTTTAGCTGATGCCCTGTGAGGAAGCCAGCCAGGAAGGCAGCCCCGGCTTCTATGGACCCTGCTCCCCAGAGAAGCCTAGGAGTAATTCAGCTATCGGAAACTGCTCAGCTTTGCAGAAAGACACATTTACAACTGCTTTCACTTCGGGGAAGATTCAATGAATGCACCTTTTCTGAAAAAATGCCCTAGTGAGAACATGAGCATCTTCACTGACACTGTTGAACAAACACTGCAAACAGCCACCTGTGACCCATGCTACAAGATGGACAAAGTCTCCACTTTGGGAGGTGGGGAGAAGTCAGACCAGATGACACTCGATGTTTCTCTTACTTATAAGATTCTTTGTCTCATCTAGATTTATCTGCCTAATAACACACATTTTTAAAAAGTTGTACTTAAGTCGACTTTACAGAGGCCTGTCTTTCTAGTGTCAAGCACCACCCCAGCTGCTGGAGACATCAATGTACCTTAGAACGCTTCCACAGTTGTCAAGCGGTAAGAATCCAGTAGGTCTTTCTCAATCTGTATCCCAGATCCATGCAAATTGCAAGCCATGTTTTCTTATGGCAGTAATGTTCAGAGTCTACGCCCTTTGGCAGGAATCTCCAATGACATTTTAATTCTCTAATACCTACCTATAAAATCTCTTCAGGTCAGGAGAAAAGGCAAGGCACATATAAAGTTCCTAAATGAAATCCATTTGGACCTTGGAACCAAGTAGGGAAATGTATGTTACAGATTCTGTGATACAATAAAAGAAGGCGAAGTCTAAACTTTAGATGAATGGATGGGCTTATATAGTGAATACATTTATCTTCCATCCAAAAAATTATTCACTTCAGAGTGAAATAAACAATCATTTATTGCATTTAACTATAAATGAGTAACTATGTGTACAAGACAAAGTTCCAAAACTTAAAATTTAAGTAATGAGATCCACAACAAAATACAAATTCAATTCAACTTTTTTTCAGTTCTCCTCAAATCAAAATACTAAGATACAAGGAAAATACAATTTCTTTCCTCAAGGAAGTTACACTTTTGATGGGAGATTTGACAAGTCACTCTAAAACAAAGCAGAACTTCTATGTACCGTAAGAAAGGATAGAATCAAAAGGAAGAAAAAGTTTTCTTCACTTGGGCAAGGTGTAGACAGCTAGGAAACTATACAGAAAGGCTTCGAAGAGAGCACAAGATAGGGCTTTGATCTTGATGGGGGTTTCCTAGGTAGAGCAGGAAGAAGGAAGACATGGCAGAGAAAGGGAAGGCACAAGGCCATGTCCTGGGCAGGCACGTGCACGGTTATGCATAAGAAAGAGAAAATTGGGTTTGGCTAGGAAGTATGATAGAAACTGGGAACTTGTGAGAGGTACGGCTGGAAATAAAAGGTCATGGCCAGGTCATGGACATCATTGAATGTTGCGCTAATGAGTTTGGATTTTATCTTGCAGGTAAAGGGAAGCCATTTATGGAATGTCAGTGGGGAAGGAATAATATCAAAGTTACGCTTTAGGAAGATAATTCTGACACATGGTGTGAGGGTTGGATTAAGGGAACCTGATGTTAGAGGCAGGGGGTCCTAAGAAGGTTCAGCTGAAATTTCATTCATGTTGCTTAAAGACCCAAACCAGGGTGATGTGAGTATATCCTAATAAATACTGTAGGTAAAACAGTAATGCAGTTTCTGATAGCCTTAATCTTTAGGAAAACATCTCTTCCAGACTTTTCATACTGATCTCACCTTAAAAGTCCAAGGCAAATTAGCCACCTATTTGCACTCCCTACTCAAGTCAAACTAGTCTCTTATCTTTTCTTATAGCTACTTCCTCTCATCTTTGCAATGCTGGCCATGCAATTGATGTTCCCCAAATGTTTGCTGCATGAAGGAATGAATAAACAAATGAATAAAAAGATCCCCAGCCTTTCCATATTTACAGGTCATCCCCAAGTCTTAACTTCTCCAAGGCAACGTTCTATAAAGTCCACACCATGGTGCTCACTCTTTGGCCGGACTGACATTGCACCCAGCTCTATAGTTTGCCACTATATACTAGCCTTGTATTGTCTTCTAGGTTTTTTGAGCACATAAATCTTATTTTTCTAACACGCTTGCAGCTCAGCCTCAGGCTGAGAACTAACTGTGGTTGTATAATGCTTACATTACCTATAGCACCCATTGCAGGACTGGGCACTTAAGTATTTCAAGTTTTTTTCTGAATGAAAATGGCTTCGCCCCCTGACAGCTATTCAAAGTCTTAGAGTTCAAATTACTCCCACTGCAGCTCCACCCACCCAGGCAGCAGCCCCAGCCAAATTTGCTGCCTATCTTGAGGATTGTAACCCAGCCCCTTGTGTCCATATGTGACCCTCATCTTGGAAAAATAAAATAAAATAAGCTTTCAAAAGGAAGAGCAAAGAAACCTAACCTGTCTGTTTACTTCATCAGCACACAAAGCTGTTGTTCTCCTTTAGCTTTCTTCCCAGCACGTACCTGCCTCCCCAAATTCACAGTTCCATTTTTTGGTGAGTCTGGGTATCAACTGTGAGTCCTCTTGTGATTCAACCCTGCCAAAATGTGCGTGTCAGGACACGCACAGGCTCACACACTCACAGAGCTGGGGAAGCCAAGGCAAGGTAAAAATGTTTTGCCTTGTCACATTCCAGCAGTCAGTGACTCCTCCTGAGGGGGCGGGCACACAATGGACACTCTGTACTTGGCTCAGGCCTTCAGTCCAACAAAAGTTAACTCTTCCATGACTGCCTGCAGGACTTGAGCAGGGGTGGCAGTCGGGGCTGGGAGTGGAGGAGGACTGGAAAGATGAAATTGCTTAGGCATTAACAGCCTTGTCAGCCCCAAGGAAACGAAAGGGCAAGGAAAGGACATGGATGTATCTGGAAAGAGTACTGAGATAGGAGTCCAAAAGTTAGTCTTTATTCCTGGCTCTGCTGTTCACAGGCAGTCAGATGCTACACAAGCCACCCTGAGTCTTTCACCCACACTTGTCTTAGCAATAAATGGGTTGAGACTAGTCTCTCTTTCACATGCAACACTTCGTGATTTTGCCCTGCAGAGCCATAGACCTATGGGTACACTTCGAAATGAACAACATGAACCTAGAGAATTACTCTTCTGAATGGCCAGGAGAATCCTGCTTGGCTAGATGTGTCTTATGCCCAAATAAGTTCCAGGGTACATCTTCCCTCCCCTCCAAAACTGCTAGATAGAATATTTTTTCCTAGTCTAAAGTACATTCCTCCACCTGGGGAACTCTTACTTATTCTGAAGCTTGGTGGAAATACAAGTTCTCAAGCTCCACTTACTGAATCAGGGGTCCAGGGCTGGAGCCCAACACGCCAGCTTTTACAGAAGCCCTCTAGGTGGTTCTGATGGCCTGGAGTAAGAACCAGTGCCTTCAACTGTGTCTATATGCTTACCCCTGTCAGGTTGCTAAAGGGTACTTGAGGGTATTTCTCCCTTACAGCAGTAATGTGAGTCTCTTGGGAACAGGCATCGCTTGTACTGTATTCATTCATCTATACAATCCCAACACCTAGCACAGTACCCAATACATAATGAACACTCAAGAAATGCTGGTTGGCTAAAGTAATGAACAAAGCACCTCACGCTGGGCTTCCCAGCTTATTCATTCACCTCCCTCTTCTGCTTTGCCCAAGTGCCATGCACATACAGGTCAGTGTCATCCCCACTGCTGCTTTCCAAAGCGACAAGGTAGTAGAGATAGGACCCTTAGTATATTCAACAGGAGTCAAAAGAATTGAGTTCCTGGCCTAGTTGTGCCACTTAGGAGCCCTCGTAAATGTCTTTTGGCCTCAGTGTCTCATTAACGAAATAGAAAAAAAAAAAAAAAATGATGTCTTCCTGGCCTACTTCACTAGCTTGTGGTTTTTATTTAAAAAAAAAAAATACTGTATTTCTTGGTAGTAGAACTCCATGCTCTTCATTACAAAATAAATACATGAATAACACATGCAACTCTCAGGTCTTAAAGGCAAACAATCACAAATACAGGAAGAGTGCTCTGCTTCATTCCCGAACTTTTGCAAACTTCCCCAAGCTCTTCATCCTCAGTCCTCCCTCGGCTCTGGACCCTGCAAATTCCCATAACATAAGACATTTTTTTCATCTTCACAGGTAAAAGACGCTGGGCTGACTACATAATTCTCAGGCTAGAACTTTTCGCCTCAACATTTTGTAGAATGTCTTTCAGCATTTAAAGTAACGAAGGGAAAACAGAGGCTGGCCTGGTTTGGTTTCCTCTGCAGGCAACTTGCTTTACGCCTTTATAATTGAAGACTTTCTTTTTCATTATGTTAGAATTTTATTAATGGCAAAATGAGTGTAGTGTGGCGCTCTCTCCCTTTAATTTTCCTGGAACCTAATGAGCCTTTTGGATCTGTAGATGCAGGTTCTTTCTAGTTCAGGAATGTTCCCTTCAATTATTCCTTTGGTAATTTCTTCCATTAAATGGTTCTGGCTTATTTCGAAGTTTTCCCTGTAATTCTTGGTTTAGAGCTCTCATCTCCGTTCTCCATTTCTGTCATGTTCTCTCTCACTGCTTTTATTTCTTTCATTTGCCTTGTAGGGGAGCATACTATTCCACATAATACCATTTGATTCTATTTGTCGTGCCCCCTTTGCCTTTACTAACTGCACTGTGGACTTTAATTCTGCAGTTGCACATTTCGTAACCCCGCAATATTTCTTTACTTAACGCATCCACTTCTCAGCTGACTCTGATGTCTTTTCATCTCAGCTCCTGTTCCACAGGTCATACTTCTTGTTGAAGATGCCAGGTAGCTTTGTGAAACCCTAACACTGCTGTTAGATTAACTAATTTTCCTGATATTATTCGTTTTACCTCGTTTTAAGTGTTTCTTCCTCCTCAGGAGGCCTCATGTTGGGATTCGTTTCTTTGCTCATGCTCTGATGAGGAGAGAGTCTGGCCTACAGAGGAAGTACTGGACAACAGAGGAAGAACTGGACTACCTTCTACCCATTGTGAAGTCAGAAACATCCTCCTCTTCGAGCTACTCCTGTTATCAGAGATCATACAGTGAGCAGTACCAGGGATGTGCTGAAGCTAGTGCCTATGGGCTCCTAAGAGCCCGCTGTGCATATCTCTCCCCAGCTCCACATTCAGTGGCATTAAGTTGGTAGCTTAAAACTCAGCCGCGGGGTGCAGTGGCTCATGCCTGTGATCCCAGTACTTTGGGAGGCCAAAGTGAGCAGATCACCTGAGGTCATTAGTTTGAGACCAGCCTGGCCAACATGGCGAAACCCCATCTCTACTAAAAACACAAAAATTAGCCAGGTGTGGTAGCACATGCCTATAATCTCAGCTACTCTGAAGGCTGAGGCAGGAGAATCACTTGAACCCGGGAGGTTGTTGCAGAGAGCTGAGATCGTGCCATTGCACTCCAGCCTGGGCAAGGAGCCGAGACTCCATCTCCAAAAAAAAAAAAAAAAAACACCAAATCAGCCATGGTGGGAGTGTTTATATCACAAGAACAAGCAAACTTTACAAATCAGTGCTTTTAAAAAATCTAGAGAACAAGTGTTAAGCATATACTCGAACACCACTGAGAGTGGACATCCATCTACTATTGTTTTGCTGAACTGAGAAGAGTCTTTTCTGCTGGACTCACAAAAATAGCTAAACAGCTAAACTTCCCAACATGCCCTGTAACAAAGACTCCATGCTCACCTCAGAACTTTATTGGAAGAAACATCTCTGCCCAGAAGTAAACGCCCTACTTCCACTCCTCCCAGAACTCCCCTCCCCACTCTTGCCCATTTGTTTCCTGAGAGCTATAGTCTTTGAGAATATGCATAATGATGTCAGGGAGGGGCGTCTTCATCTGGTTTTGTTCAAGCTGCCCATACAGCAGACTTGATGACTGCCTGCTTTTCTGGTTGACAGAAATTGTGAATCTCTGATTAAGGAGACAAACGGTGTAAAAAGATGGAATGTGATCCTACCTAATTACAGATGAGGAAGAAATTGTACTTTCAACCTAGATTCATTGGCCTATAGTTATAAGAATCTCTTGTCAGATTCTGTCAAGAGACTGACTGACGTTGGCTTTGAGAGTGGTTGATTATTCATCCTTCTTTATGTCTTCTATGGTATTTTGGTGGGGAGACACAAGTGACTTCATGGGACTTTGCATGCACCTGGAATCTTCCTCTTTCCCCCCTTGAGTTAGCACTTCTTCATTACTCAGGCTGAGGTTAAATGCCTCTTTCCTGCACATTGCAAACCAGATCAGAACTCCCCATTTTGTGCCTTTGTAGCCCAGAACATGTCTTTCCTAGCATTTATTATATAATTATAATATCTGTGCCACTCTTGGTTTCAAACTCTGCCTCCCCTACTAGATGATAAGTCCTGGAGGGTAAGACCTGTGCCTATTTGGCTCACCATGGTTGTCACCTGGGCCTGGCACAGTTCCTGATACACAGAGAGATAATCCAAATTATTCCTTCAGTGAATGTTGAATGCAAGGCCAGCCAGACACCACTTGACTCAGGTGCCTATAACTGAGTAATCTTTCCAGATTTCCTTTCTACTGCAGAAACACCCAGAGTAAATGCTCCAACAACACTGGTAAATCTAGCAGGTGACCCAACTCTTACCTAGCTCTCAATCAGCAAGGGCAAGGGCAGCTCTACACCATAGTTCTCCGACTCTGCAAATACATCAACTGTCTACAGCAAAGGACAAAGCTCCTACTCAGTGGTGTTTTCATAATCTGCACTTATGTGGTATGTTCCTGATCACATTTTACTTCTTCCAAGCAGCATTTCCTGAGTACTTCACCTACTACATGCTCCAGCAGCATCTCATAAGCTGCAGATCTCCCAAGCCCCACTGATGGGCATTACTGTATATGATTCCCTGATAGGTCCTCTGACTGGCTGGCCCTTTCTCCTTTCTCTACTTGGTCAACTCTTGTTATCCTGAAAGAATTGGGTCAGGTTTCACCTCCTTCATGGAGATGGCTGGACCCTCCTTTTCTACCTCTTCCTGCATATACACGTGCACAGATATATACACACAGACACACACACACACACACACACACAGTCTTGCTCTCACTTCCCTGGTCATTCTGCTATCACAAAGCATTTAGAAAACTCTGTTTCAACATTTTATTTACCCATCTCTCCCACTAGACCACGAGCTCCATGAGGACAAGGGCCATATTTTAAATGGGTCTCTGCACAGCTCAGAGCATAGAAAACATAGAGAGCAACGGTCCAACAGTAAGTGTCCAAGCCATGTTTCTCCTTAAGAAGAAGAATGGAAGCAGTTCTGATTTGCTGTCATAGGTTTAGACTTCTTAGCCTCTGTTTCCCACTTGTCATCGTGTTCTTGGGAAACATTTTTAATCTTTTCAAGTCTCATTTCGAAATGGGGTTAATAATTCTACCTCAAACATTGTTTCAAGAAGTAACTAAAGAAGTAACTAAAGATTAAATGAGATAATAATTATAAAAGAACATACTGGGATCACCTTAGGAAGTGTGCACATTTTTTTTTTGTTAAATTTGATTTACTCCTAGTCTGTCACCAAGCTAGCATTTGGCTAAGTGCTGCCCTCTCTTCTCAGACTCCAAGTCAAGCCCTGAGGGACAGGAGTTGAAGACTAACCTCCTCCACCTTCCTACATAAAGAGAAGCACAGACAACTAGTTTCCTTTGCATCTGCTAACCTGAGCATTTAGCTGTTGTTTGATTATTGCTCTTTTCTTGTTTCCAGTTTGTCTCATGGAGGAACTAATACTGGGTAGAGTCAGGAATTCCACATTCCATTCCCTCCACCACCATTTAGAGCTGGTGGCCTTGGACAAGTTCCTTTTTCTCCCTGAGTCTCCCCATCACTATATGTAGAATTGGGGCTGGAGAACATGAGTTGAGCTCTGTGGCCCCTTCTGGCTCTGACATTCCCAGGTACTGAGCCTTGTCTTCTCAACCAGAAGCCCTTCAAAGCCAGAGCTGGTACCTCCCACTTCTTTCTCAGATTCTGCTGGCTCTGCAGCTCAGCCTGGGTGGGTTGGCTGAGCCTAAGACAAAACTAAGCATACAGCGTTAGTCTCTGTACTCAGGGATCTCTAGGACAAGGAAAGAAGGAGATCAAACTCCTGAGACCTGAGGTCCAACATACTATCCATTAACCAACAGTTCCAGCTCTAGCTGCAAAAAAAACAGTGCCTCCTCTGGGAATCAATAACCAATAACCAATAACACAACACAATAGCATGACCCTTGTGTCTTTGCTCCCCAGGGAAAATCTCTACAGTCCTGGCTGGGCCAATCAAGTTTGCAGGATGAGCTCTGGCTTTGATGCACTACTTGTGCCTGTGTTCCTCTGTGCAGTCAAGGAAAAGTGTTCTCTTGTAGTGAATGCTGGGTGGGGAGGGGAGTGTGGTGGGAACATTACCACTGACTTGTGCTGACCTCTTTACAGCCATTATCAATTTAATTCACACAACAGCACTGTGATGCACAAGATTTTGTCCTCATTTTACAGACCTGGAAATAAAGGTCCACAGACGTTAATGATTTACTCAAGAGCACACAATTTCTGTGTAAGATTCACAATCGAATCAGGATATATATGATTACAAAGCCTCTTACTTTGATATCATGAGGTATCTAAAACACAAAGTGATGCCAAAAGTTGCTAGTTGCTTCTACATACATGAGTTCTAAAACCAGTGTGCCATGTGAATTACCACATCATTTTAACTCTCTCGGGCATCAGTTTTCTCATCTGCCTTTCCTAATTCTCTTCACAGAATCTTACAGGAAAAAAGGCGAATAACATATGTAGCACAATGCCAAAATACATTAAATATAGCAGATCTGAAAGAAGTAACTGTGACCATAATATTTCCTGTCCAAGTAGGGCGGAGAGATTCACATGGTAAAGAAAATAACCCTAATAGTTAACATACATCAGGTATTCTCTAAGTTTATTTAAGTTTTTCATCGAAGTTTATTATATTATTTAACCCTGATTTATTATCTGATTTTAACCCAGAGATATATCCATTTTCCAGATAAGAAACTTAAAGTTGAGGAATTTGTTGAAATCACAGGGGTAGCTATGTCCGACTCCAAATGTTATTTGAACCACAGAGCCACCAGTCTTCAAATACTCAGTATTAGTGGTACCTGAAAACTCTGGTCCTCCACAGCACCATTTGTAAATTGAGCAGGAAAATGATAGACATACTAGGAGGCAATGAAGACAAACCGAACACTCTAACAGATAATAATAAAGTCCTTCTTTCAAAGCCCTCTAACTTTCACCTCACTACCTCTTCAGTTTTAAGTCAAATTCCTTGACTTCTCAACCATCGGATTCAGCCATTGCTTTGTTCACTGTCATTTGAACATAAAGTATAATCTGGCACTTATATGTTCATGCCTCTGCTGCAAAGGAGATGCTAAGCATACCAGAGAACTAAACAAATATTAGCTCCGCTTCCCTTTCTTTATGATGTAGCTCCTCCAGCTATCTTGAACTGTCATTTAAACATTGTGTTGTTACTGAATCTTGTATACGTCCTTCTCCAATTATACATTAAACACTTGGAAATAAGTACCAGTATCAGAGTTTTATGTTCCCCAGAGGGGCCCATCCCCATTCCAAATGCTTATATATCATTTCGTTTCTTGTTCTAAAGATACCTCTTTTGAATCCCAGGCTGAAGCGCTGGTAGCAGACAGGACCTAGCAGCAGGAGGCAGTCAGCTGTCGGCGTTCTTTCATGTCAGTATGTGTGGAAGTCTCTCACAGGCACACCTACCTGCTCCCCAAGATTGCTCTCCCTGCACTTGAAAAGCTGTGGGCATGTCTCCCCATTTCAGTTCAGGGGAGATGAAGCCTTGGCCTGTATCTCACAGAACACCATCCCATCTGTCTTGCTGCCTTACACTCCACAGAGCCGTATGCTGAACTCTTCCCTTTCTCCCTCTACATTCCAAAGGGGATGATCTTCCCTGCTGCTCTGTGCCTATGCAAGACTACTCCATTGTTGAGGACTCAGCTCAAGTTCCACCTACTCCTAGAAGCTTTCTCTGATCTGACTAACCTTGGAGATACTAACCCCCTCGGGCTCCCACTACAATTCAGCACTTACCCCTAGATGGCTGGCTGCTGTTATGAAAACCGAGACTGGCCCCTGGTTTTCATAAGCTCTTAGAGCATCTTTCACTCCATCCCCTGGGAGGCCCACAGCACCCATCAGAGTGTGGTCACAATCAAGTATAATGTCAATGAACAAACCAATTTTTGCTAAATCAGAGAGTTGGAAAGTTGATGAGTTTGAATTATAACAGGTATATTGACTCCAACATAGAGGGCCCTGGGTTTCACTCTTCTCACTGTGGACAGAAGACCTCAGACCAGAGAGCTGTCTACTATGGGCTTGTCTGCGCCTCATGTCAGTCATCTGACCTTCATCTTCATGGCTGTGGTGCTTCTGCCAGAGGCAGTACGTGTTCGAAATTAGCATTTGTTTCCTTGAGGGAATTCTCAATTCATATTTGAACTCTGTCCCACCACTGCCACTATGCCAAAGCTATTCTACCCACCAAGAATGTCCACTTGTTCTACGTCTTCTGTCAAACCCTAAACACATACTCTTTGAAATCTTCCCTGACTATACCTTAGCCGGATCACACAAATAGCAAAATTCCATTTTGCATCATGTTTCTACTTTGACTGCAGAAGAAGCCTTCCCATTTCAGCAAAGCATGCATCTGCAGATACACTGACCACCTACCCAGGGCAAAAGCCACATCTCATAGCAGACCTTTCCCAATCAAGTGGCACAATGGCTCACACAATTCGCAACACTGGCATTTTAATAAATATTTGTGGATCGAAACACCAATTGTAATAGAGCTCTAAAGTATAAAGTAATGAGTAGAAAGGTTCACAGAGCTTTCACATCAAATCATCCCTTTTAGCCATTACTATTAATCAATACTTTTTAAAAAATCAAAGGTCTCATTGCTCAAATAACAAGAGGTCACAGAAAGAGACACCAACAACCGTACAGGACTTGCCACCCAGATTTCATTATTCTGCTACAAGCACATTGGTGCCCCACTGCTTCTGATGAGCTACTGTGTTGCTTCCATCAAATTCAGCTTCTCCATCTCCACCTTTCTTCAGGCCACAAATTCAAACTCCAAGAAGCTCCTTTCCACTGACAGAACTGAAAATCATTGGCAGATAAAAGGAGTAATGAAGAAATTGCTTTTTACTAAATTTGGCTAACAATATTGCATGCTCCTTTTTAATCCCAAATCCTTTACTAGATCCTGGGGTAAAAGCAATTACAGCATTTCAGTGGCTTGAAGAGGCTTCCTCCTCCTAAACATCCAACCAGTGTGTTCCTAAGAGGCTTCCTCCTCCTAAATATCCAACCAGTGTGTTCCTAGGAGGCTTCCGCCTCCTAAATATCCAACCAGTGTGTTTCTAGGAGGCTTCTTCTTCCTAAACATCCAACCAGTGTGTTCCTAGGAGGCTTCCTCTTCCTAAATATCCAACCCATGTGTTCCTAGGGGCTTCAGCCATCCCACAGAACTTTTACAGTATTTTAGGTCAAAGCCCAATTTCCTTTCTACGCCAACCCAATTTCCTTCCTAACTCAAGCCAAATCAAAGAAGGCTCTAGCTTTGCAGACTGTGGGTCACTCTGTCTGATCTCAAAATGCACACAAAGCAACCCACTAGCTATTACTGAACACAAGCTGCCATGTGGCAGGGCAGACCAGGTGCTATGGGGACGGAGCGGATACCCTAGGAGCCCAGGCATGGCCCTAGACTTCATCCTCTTTAGAACTCCATGGAGAAATGACATCCAGCCCCCTACATCCATGACATGAGTGAAGTATCCATAGCAGAGTTTCCAGATGCCATCTGACAGGAAGCTGTAACAAAGCCCAGCTACAGAATACATTCTGGATTTCCTAGAAATTGTCTTTGTCTATACCATCTCCCTTGATTCAAGTCAGTTATTCTACCAAAAAGAATCAGTTCAAAAGAGATGTGGATAATTTAATCCCTTTCTTCCTTCCACATTACTCTTTAGTGGTATGTCTTCACATTCAGCTCACCGTTGCCTCCTCTCCCCTTCTCCATCCTCCAAGACCAACTCCACTGTTCTAATGGGTGCTTATCCCAATTCTATTTACCCCAGGGCACCACCTTCCCTGTCCAACTCTTTCAACCACATCGAACATTTAGCAAAGTGCACTAATCCTTGGTGGGATTGGTTTGGATGGTTGTTAGCGGTGCCATTAAAGAAGTCTGAAGAGCTTGGACCTTTAAGAAATCATTAACATTCCTAGGACACTTCTAACTACGGAATCACAGAATTTTAGAAGAGAGTCTCTATACCAATCCAAACTTTTTTACTGTACAACAGTAGAAAGGTAATGTAGCTTGTCCCATATCATATGCTAACAGGTGTCAGCCCACACTGCTTTCTGTATCTCTAGCCTCCCCTGCAACTTTCCTCTCGGCTGCCTTTCTCTGCTCAGTCTTCTCTGTTTTCCACTGTGGCCAGGCTCACTCCATCACTGAAGAGTGAAAACCACTTGGACTTAAGCAACAAAGATGACTGTATGGTTAAGTGCCAAACAGAGCAAGGTCGATAAAAAATACAATTGGAATTTTCAGAGAAAGTCAAGAGCTATGTGTGTTAGAGTCACAATGAGACTGCAGTAGGCACTATTATTATTAACATATATTACATATATTTGATGATTGAATGAGTGAATTGGTGACTGAAAAGATGCACATGTGGTAAAATATGCTTAACACTCTTTTTTTTTTTTTTTTTTTTTTTATACAGAGTCTTACTCTGTCACCTAGGCTGGAGTGCAATGGCATGATCTCGGCTCACTGTAACCTCCGCCTCCCAGGTTCAAGCGATTCTCCTGCCTCAGCCTCCCAAGTAGCTGAGACTACAGGCGCGCACCATCACGCCCAGCTAATTTTTGTATTTTTAGTAGAGATGAGATTTCACCACATTGGCCAGGCTAGTCTCAAACTCCTGACCTTGTAATCTGCCTACCTCGGTCTCCCAAAATGCTGGTATTATAGGCATGAGCCACCACACCCAGCCAATAGGCTTAACTCTTAAATTTTAAGGGAGAAACTTTTGGGTGATTGTCCCTGAAAGGTAGCCAAAAATACAAAAAGCCATTATTTTTGGCTTAAAGTAGTTATTATTCACACTGTCTAAGGCGCCCTCACTGTGTTGCTTGACCACTAACAGAGCGTTAATTATATAACAGAGCATTAATAATTATATAACAGAGCGTTAATAATTATATAACAGAGCGTTAATTAATGCAGAGCATTAATATACCTTCAACAACATTGACTTTCAATAATCTATCTCTTCATAAATGCTGTGATTCATTCAGGTAACAAAAATCATTCATAAATAAATTCAGAGCTGTGTGGGAAAACCTGTCCCCTTCTTCAAGGGCTCAGAGCTTGGGGTGGCTGGATAAGTGACAACAAATAGCAAGGCAGCATAAGCTGGGTGCCTTGCTCCAGGAACTGGGGATAAGGAGCTGAGAGCTGGGAGGGAGGAACTAGTTACCCTCCACAGAGGAGGCTGGGTGCAACTAGTTGGCCTAAGAGATAGAGGCTCTGGTTATAAGGGAGCAGTCAGGGCACCTTCCACCTGGAGGTGACAACACAGAGAGAGCTGAGGTGTGGAGGCAGGTAGATGTACAGAATGCTCAGGGTCAGTGAAGAAACCAGTCTGACAACAGAGTCTGGGGCATATTGCATAAAATGGGGGTTCATTCAAGAACACAGCAAGGTGCCTGCCTCAGGCTGCCAGACAGGGCAAAACAGCTCATATGAGAAAGGGTAAAAGGAGGGGGACAGAAGAGTCACGGAACAAATGGACTGTGAAGAACTTTCCTGATTCTGGAGAACTTACTGGATTTGCTGGGACCACAGCAACCCTCCTATTAGTTCTTCTCTTTAAAGAGGCTAGAAATTCTGTCCTGAATGCCACTGCTTAAGCATTGTGGTTTCCTGATGGAGAGCCTCCCCTCATTCTCTCTCTACCTCGCCTCCCCTCCCTGTCTGTTTGCACAGCTTTTTCCTTTTCTCTTGCTGATTCTTAAAGAGCATTTCCTGAGAACTGGGACATTGTTGAGTCCAAATGGATACCACCTGAGGCTTTGACTCTCAAAAGTACATGGCATAGAAGGCATCTAATAATTCGACATAACACAGTTACACGGACATCAGTTAAATTATTACAACACAAGGAGCCCTTGTGGGCATTTCTGATCATTGCAGGGGGTTCTTAATTGCTGGGCTATGGCAACAATAATCCCAGGCACCAGCTTCCAGGAGGCAGCATGGAAATCCTCCCAGAGTTCAATTACAGAAATTAGCTAGTACTATTTAATCCTCATAACCCCCGTGAAGTAGGCAGGGTAAGCATCTTTATCTTTATTTTACTGATTAGGTTCCGGAGGCTCAGAGAGGCTAACTGACTTGCCGGGGTCATTTAACTGGTAAGTACCGGGACAGGATCCAAAGCGGATCCTGTCACTTCAGGTGTGAGGCTCTTCACACTTTGCCACAGCCTTCTGGCCCGAGGTTGGCCACCAACTTGTGTCATTTCAGGCAACCCAGTGTATCAGTTGCCTCATCTTCTGCATGGAGATAAAATGCTTATCTGGCCTTCCTCCTAAGGAGAACCAAGGGGGTGGAAGCCATATAAAGACATTTTTGTAAAGAACAAAATGGCATGCATATGAAAGGGAGTATTTTTGGTGGGAAAATGTAAGTTGGATCAGGGAAACATTTTTCCAAGCTGACAAAGTTCTAAAACTTTTCTCTGCTCACCATTCAGCCCCTATTCCTCCTCAGCATTTGGAGTGGCAGAGCCTCTGCCCACCTGGGGGTCAGCTCAGCTGGCTTATCCTAGAATTGTTTTACCTGGGTCTGCTGATCAGTAACCATCATGGGCTCCTGGCAGGGGGTGGTGGCTACCTCCCAGAGGATCCTGTGGACTTCAGGGCTGCTCACATTCTTCACCTGGTATCATTTGCTGTGAATTGGGTAGGAAGTCAACTGCTGGTTTCTAGCTAATGACCATTAAAAAAATAATGGTTCCTCGGCCAGGAGCAATGGCTCAAACCTGGAATCCCAGAACTTTGGTAGGCCAAGGCAGGTGGATCACCTGAGGTCAGGAGTTCAAGATCAGCCTAACATGGTGACACCCCATCTCTACTAAAAATACAAAAATTAGCCAAGCATGGTGGTGTGTGCCTGTAATCCCAGCTACTTGGGAGGCTGAGGCAGGAGAATCGCTTGAACCCAGGAGGCAGAGGTTGCAGTGAGCCGACATCACGCCACTGTACTACAGCCTGGGTGACAAGAGCGAGACTCTGTCTCGATAAGATGATAAGATGGTTCCTGGTCCTTAGATGGTACCCTCTAATGGGAAAAAAAAAAAAAAAACCCTCTAAACAAAGAGCTATTCTGGACTGAACCTATGAAACTTCTAGATGAGAACAGTGGTTCCTCAACCTTATGTGGTATCCTCTATCAAAAAGAAAAAAAAAAAAAAAAACTAAAAAATGAGCTGTTCTGATGCAACTTGTAAATGAGAACAGTAAGGACCATAAGCTTCAACTCAGTCATCTATGATCACAGTCCCCCAAAACCTTCTGTAGCCCCAACTTGATGTATCTCAGGGGGCATCAAAATCTAACAGAAAGCTCAGTAAAAATGGAAAAGTAAAACTAACAGCTAAGTAGAAAGGTAGATTGGCAGCATCCTTCTGCATTGATGAATTATAGTGTGGGGACATCTTGGTGTTTTCTTTTCTGCACTTTTCAGGTATATGGCAGGCCAAAGGATGTGCGACCTCATAAAGAGTTTGTAAAACACCAGGGTTGCCTTTAAAAACCACTGTAAAAGAAACTCAAACTTATGGCAATATGCAAGATGGTATCACTCCTTATTCCTGGCCCAAAACATTTCAGGAAACTCGCTAGGTTTCACCATATGCCACAA
Source organism: Cacajao melanocephalus (assembly GCA_963573385.1). NCBI lineage: Eukaryota > Metazoa > Chordata > Mammalia > Primates > Pitheciidae > Cacajao > Cacajao melanocephalus. Next base: position 121,747 of record CAUYLG010065800.1, read on the forward strand.
GATAGGAATGGGATTGCTCCCTTCAGAGAAACCCCAGGACCAGACAAAATGACGTGCAACAAGGAAGACCTCTGTGAGGCTTCCTTTCTTCAGCCCAGTGCTGCTAACCCTCTAGGACAGCCTCCTGTGCGGCTACCACCAGTCCCTGGTAGGATTCCTCCACACACTGAGTCCCTGAACAAACTCAATAACACCATCCCATTTTTAAAGCACTGCAATTCCTCCTTACAATGCTAATGTGTTCATAATAATTTACCCCATTCTTCTGGCAGGAGCAAAACTGAAGCAACTTGAAATGCCATCAGCAAAAAGTTATTTATTTCTCATTCCTGGGCATCAGAGAAAACAGGGTTTCACTGGCTGGATCTGCTTTCAATAGCTTTCTGGTTTCAATTTAAACTTCAAGTCTCCAAGGAAAAAACTGGCATTCTGGGAGGTCCAGGACCAGCCAAGTTTCAGTGTCTCCACAGGAACCCAGAAAGGATGCCCCATCCAGCTAGCTATTTCTCATCTTCTATATAATATTTTGCATATTATACAGAAGCTTCGGAGCAGAGATTGAAGTACAACTAAAAATAACGACCACATTGAGACAACTCTCCTCTCCTAGAGGTACACTTTTGTGCCAGAGAAGTATCGATTCATCCCCTCACAGAATTCAAAGTTAACAGAAGAAACGGAACAGGAGCTCCAGGGAAAAGTACCTACCTATTTATTTCTTCTTTGGCAAAATTCTGCCTCCTGCCTCTCCCCACTCACCATTTTCAACTCAATCCTACAACACCACCAAGCACTGTTTCCTATTCCCCCAGCCATGATTTAGGTCAGGTGATTTGCAAAGCAGTTCACTGGGAGTAAGGCAAATCCATGACCAGAAGCCCTTGCACCAGGGGCTGTTGGGCTAACTCAAAGATACATCTAGGTTCCCCTGTGTGATGTCCAGAGCAGGGCCTTCTAGCAGAGCCTTCCTATGTAACATTCTGATGTTAATATACAAAAGATCAAATTACAGCCCTTCACTTGCCTAGCCCTTTCATGAACATATAAGGCAGTTGATATTTTCTCCCAAGCTACATGTGGCCCCCTTCTTAACCGACACTGCTGCCTCTCAGACATTCCACCTTATGTTCACTGCAAACCATCCCCTCCCCCATCTCCAATTTGTTTATTCCGGAGACACATCTATTTTCCCAGCTAAGAGAGACAAGTCCGTTTCCCTCCTCTGGCTCCCGTTGGCGCATTCGCTCACCACCTCCTCCCCCAGCTCAGCTCAGGTTACTGTAGTGGCTAGCAACTCCCACAGCCCAGGTCTAACACCAACTCAACTTCCCAAGACCAATAGTTCGTTTTTGTTTTGTTTTTTTCCCCTTAATGGGGGAGGAGAGATCCTGTGCCAAGCAACAACACTCTGGGTACCTGGTCTCCATATCTTTTGGGGCTACATTCCCTGTAGCCTGCAAATACTCTGTTTAACCACATTTGATTTCTTTCTTCCTCCTCTTCCGACTTTCTCCAAAACACTCTTAACCTTTTCTGGCAACAGGCAATGAAATTAAGCACAGGTGAAAACACAGCACCTTCACCTTCGCTCTGAAACCTGGGAATCCCAGAGCAAAAGAGCTCACGCCTCCCTCGGAGTTTAAAGATGGTAGAAGCCACAGAAACCAGGAAAAAGGGGGAGTGACCTGGGATTGTAAACTGGCTACATCTTAAAGTGCTACAAACTTTCTCCTCCCTCACACGCCCCTCCCCTGGCCGGTTGGCTCCGCCTTCCCATCCCAGCTGGGGTGTGCAAAGGAAATTCTCCCCCCAGCGCCCAGGTCTGGTCCGGTGTTACAGATGTGGACTGCACTCAACACCACCCTTCCTCTCCAAGAGCCTCTTCTCTACCCCAACCCCTCTTTCCCACAACACACACACGCTTTGTACAGGAAGATGAGTTTGGATGGGGCACAGAAGATATACCTATTTACTAAACGAGGGTAAGAGTCGGTGCCAAATTGCTAGATAGTTTTGGTGACAGCACAGAAACTTCAAGAAATTAGTTTTTAGTATAAATCTACAGAAAAAGAAGAAAAACAGGATAAAGAGTGAAGGAATGAAAAGAAAAAGAAGGAAAAAGATGTTAAAGAAAAACAAGTAATGCCAGTATTTCCTTAGAAACCTTGTGGACTCCAACTAAACTTTAAGGTTTGAAAGGTGTGGATATTTGGCAGGACGTAAGGGGAGTGGAGGGGCTGGAAGGGAAAGGTCTCTGCTGTAGAATTCCAGAATAAACTGGCCTTTTGGAGGAGAGTTTCAGCAGGGATAAAGAGACACACAAATTGCCCTTTTAGCGTTAGATGTCAACCGTGAGATTATCAGGACAGTTTATTTGAAACGGAAACGAATCGGAAATCCTTCCCACAACAGTCCTTTTAGACAGATACACACCCTGAGAATCCAACACAGACACATATAAAGAATAAATGCAGCATTAGGGGGCAATAAGAACTCCCCTTCCACACTCCCAGTACCTCTAGCCTCATCTCCTATTTCCAATTGCACAACTTTCAATCTCCAATGAAAATATTTCCAGTTGGATCCGATTTCAGACTTGTAGTAAGCGGTCTGGATGGGGGGGCGGGGGGAATAGGTGCTGTACTGTGCAGGGGAGGGGGGCTGGAAGACAGTATTTCGGCAGTTAACTTATTTTTTTAGAACCAGCATGCTCTACCGATCAGAAATTGCTATTACCCAACAATGCTTCCATCACAAACAGACACCGAAAACAGCATCCCCGTTATCACCATCTTGCTAAAGATCTGCCCGGTCCAGTTTACCTGACTTTGTCCCTGCGGAACTTCTCAGACAGTATTTTGGTCAAAGAGATAATGGTTTGGAAGACAAAAACAATAAATCGATACCGAAGGCTTCCCTTTCCGGAGTGATTTCCCACTGGAAACCACCGAACTGGGAAGCCTGCCGTTCATTCCCAAGCCCACGGCTCCTCTAGAAACGCACACAATGCGTGCTTTCAAAAAGGCATTCGTCTGCTTTTAAGGGAATTCCTATCTTTTCAGAGTCCCAAAACCAGAGAGCATAAGAAAGAGACTCAAATCCATTGATTAAGATTTTTAAGAAAAAGACTAACACACAGCCACAACACAAGCACACACCAACCTTCGCCGGCTGGACCACTTCTTGCCTGTTCTTCTTTCTATTAACGACACGTTAGATTCTGATACATTCCCCCCCAAAAAAATCCAACTAGGTTACAATGTAGCTCTCTAGCTCCACTTAACCTGCAAGTTACAAAGAGAGCAAAAAAAAAAAAAAAAAAAAAAAAAATATCCTGCCTTCCCACCCCTTTCCTTACCCCCACCCCCACCCCAGTCCACTCCACCAACGCCAAACCCCCCCGCCGGCTGCAGGACCGAGGGAGGGTGCAAAAGGCGGTGGG